>JAOVVI020008622.1:765-14087 GCA_028571085.2 Nepenthes alata
GTTATTCTCATCAAACTTAACAAATCTTTTTGTGTTGCACGATTCCGTCCGGCCGATAGCGCAAAGAGTGAACTCGGACTCTCGTTGTACGGCGGCCAGAATACGAGGACGCAACAAGAGTAGATAATGTTTATATTATCCGGATAGCTTTCGATGAAATCCTATAGGGGTTTGGTTTTATTGGGTCCAATTTTTTTGGGATTGGTTATACCCAAACTTTTGATATTTTCAATTTCATGTATAATAATTAATTAAACCTACTAAATTTTGGGGTTGATACCTTTTCGGTGGTGAGAAGTGTTATTTGCCTGTATAACGGCCACTTTCATTCAATAGTAGGGTCACCTGGCTTTCGGTTATTTGATCAGTGCAGTTGCGGTTTAAAATAATTCATTTAAGCAATTAATTATGATCATTTAATATCTAGCTATCCAGGTCATATCTTTTCGTTCAAGCGTTACACCGTTCGCCTAATGGGCTCTGTAATGTATTTTATTGGCCCACCAATACTTGGGCTTTTTATTTGCTTGTTTATTGGGTCGGTTCATGCGTGGTCGTACCCATCAGAATATAAAATTAAAAAAATAAAATTATTATAATTAAATTGGGAGAATGGAATAAAAATAAAATTTTTATTTTAAGTAAAATTATTATTTTAATATTGTACTATTTTAATAATAAAAATAATGACTTTAAATAAAATTATTATTCATTTAAAATAACAAACAAAAAAATATCAACTCTTCCATGATATTGATATGGTAGAAATAGATTGGCTCAATACAAAAATCCATAAACTCAGTGGCAGGCTTAGAAAGTATTTGACCCATAGTCTTATGGGCCGTTCAACGCTCTGTTGACCCAAATAGTGCTCCAATCTACCGGTTAGCCCAAGTCTGTCATGACCCAATTCAGGTGGCTCACAGTATTCTCCCCACACGCTGAAGACTACTTGCCTTAACCAGCGAGTACCTCAAATATTACCCCAAATCACGATATCTCTAGGAATGATAACTTCTAACTCAACAAATCTCTCATAATGACAACTTTAATATCCGCCGAGTATATCATCTTCTAAAGGAGGGAGGGAATCCTTTGATTGCTCACGATTACCTTAATCGGCACCCGTAATTTTCTTACCAACCCACAAAATCTGCACAAGCTAACTGGCGGCTAGTCTTGACCACCAAGTAAGGCTGAAGTGGGCTAGAGCGAGCTAGAGCATATAAAAGACCTTTGAGGTAGACTTCGAGGGCACGCTCATATTTATGTTAATTTCAGCTATTAGACGTTTACGTTCCCACTCAAATAAGCCCACAAGACGCTACTTCTAAGAGCTCTTAAGAGGCCGCATGCTATCCACAGAGCCTCCCGAGAAATCCTTGACAATTCTCGCCCCTTTCAACATCAAAACCGCTCTCTACGAACACACTATTGCAAAGTCGCTCCATGTCGAGCGTAACCTTCGAGTTAGATTCAAAAATCCACTCTATTGTATCATTACTCATGTTTTTTTATCTCTGCGTCTTTCATCTCATAAGAAATATTATTGATTTGAGTGTCGGAGGATAAATTAGAAAATAGGTCCCGTCAATTCTCTGAAAACCAAGCGACATTCTAATTCGTCAATAACCCGAATCTAAAACGAATCAGATATGAACCAACGTACTAAGCAATCATTTAGTGATGGAGCCATTTAGGATGAAAGAGCACTTCGTCGTTGAATTGAAGATTTTTAAGGTTGAAATATCAAAATATTTAAATTAAAAAATAAAAAATTTCACATATTTTCGATTTTATAAATTTTAAAAATGTGGGCCGTTGGATATTTTTTTTAAATAAATATGGATCATTAAAACCATCTGCTCAAATGGGCTCGCGAGCCCGCGTCTCCCCGGGTTTGGGGATCCTGCTTCTCCAAGATAAGCACGATCTCCTATTTTTCCCACAATGGTCATTAGATTAAATTAAAAATCAATTCAATAGTTATGATTTAAAGATATAAAAAAATATTAAATATAGTTATAATTTTTTAAAATTTTTTATAATATTAATATTTATTAAATATTAAATTAAAAAATTAAATTATTGTTTTTAAAAATAATTATATAAATATTATTAAATAATATTTAAATTTTAACTATTAAAATTTTTTTAATCTAATGGTTTAAGAAGCAGGGTCAGGGTCCCCTCTCCCGCGTCTCCCCACCGTCACCATTCTCGACTCCGTGGGACGACTCCAAGGTCCGGTTACTGCACTTCCGACGAAGAATACGTCCGCAGACAATCTTTGTCCATCGAGGCATGCGAGTTGCTGGCGTGGCGCGCCGCGCGTCTAGGGTTTTCGCCGCTCATTTATCTCTCAGCATTCGCTGTCTTCCTTCTCCTCAACACCTGATCGGGTGCGAAGCTGGTTCATCTTGTGGTCATGCTCCTCCCTCTAAATGCCGAAGCCTCGGCACCTTGTCTCTCCGAAATCGTCATTTCTCAGGTTGACAGCCGTATATTTGATGTTTAATTTCATGTTTGGTTGTCAAGATATTTTGCATAGCGAAAATCAGGTCACGGAGATGAAATCTTAAATGGACTGTAATTGAAGGAACTTGTTGAATTAGGTTAGCTAGTTCTGATTGTTGATTTTGTTTGTCAAGCACTCACTGCGTCGATAGTAAACATGAAGGCGATGGTTTTATTATCATTTCCAAACGTGTATATCTCGGTGTCTAAGCAGACTAAGGGTTTGTACATGGATTACTGATCAGTTTGAAGTCAATGCGACTAATCAGGAATTAGCTGCGGTAACGGCCTCATCCCGGTGCCATCTTATCAGCAAGGGGAATGGAAGCATCCCAATTGCTTAATGACATTTACAGAACACTTCTGCTCAGGTCTGAAATCCGTCAAAGGAAATCCGACAGGTTTGCTTCACCGATTTTGATTTGTTTATTGAATTTTAATGGATCATAATTTATTATACAGAAGATGGCAAGAATTATGGGATTTTTGGGAGTCATATGACTATACTCTTCGCCTTAAATGGTGGAGAGGTGGCTTGGTAGCTTCAATACATGACCTTTATATGATCATGGGATGGGCTTGTCATTGCACCAAATTTGACGCTATGATAGTATAATATCAATATCATAAATAAGTAAACCTTTAGGCTATAATATTGGGCTTGTCATGACCTTTATTTCCTTCGGTTGTTATTTGGGAAGGGAAAAGGGAGATAATTTATTATTAATTTTGTAATCCGCAGAGGATGCGAAGGAGTTGTACGGTAAAATGCTTGACTCAGTAACGGTCAAGCAGTCTGCTCCTCCAAATGCGTGGCTGTGGTCACTGATTGAGAAATGCCAAAATAAAGATGACATTAAGCTTCTATTCGACATTCTGCAGCGGCTTCGGGTTTTTGTTAGTAACTCTACTTAACGTTATTCAAATTATACCTTAGCATCCACGATTCTTATGTCAGGCTCCTACTTGACAGTTTGTAATGTGTTTTGTAGCGATTGTCGAATCTTCGTATTCACGATAACTTCAACTGCAATCTCTGCCAAGAAGTTACAAAGGCATGTGCTCGTGTTGGCGACATTGAATCTGGTCAGTATCTGTACACTTTATCTGACAATCAATACTATATATTCCATTCCCCAAACTCTAGCTATGGATGCATTTTTGTCCCTAAATTTTCATCCTCTTCTTTAGTTTTCCAGCTAAGTTAAGACCTATTGCGGCATTTCATCTTCTTTAAATAAGCCGTGGAAGAACTTCTAGTCATGTTTGCCTTCTTCTTGCAACTTGTACCCCCATTAACAGGTCGTGGCAGAAATTTGTTGGTTTACTGATTTTAATGTCCTCTTGTTACATAGTGAGTGTGTGCTCAAATCCTCAATCCTTTGGGCCTTTGGTTTATATTCCTTATCACATTCATCCTTCCCCTCCTCCCATAAGAGGACGTTTCTGCATTTTTTAACAAAATTTGTATAATTTCCTGTAGAATGTTGTTGCATTGCTAGCACCATTGCGTTTCACATATATGGAAATCTTTGATCTCTTTTTGGTAAGAAATTTTGTGCGATTTAACCTCTGACAAATGGCATTGGTACAACAGTACTATTGTCATTTTGAAGTAACAGGTTTAACCGTGTAAAAAACGTTTATGCAATATAGAAGTAAGGTTGTATATAACTAACCCATTTAAGAGTTTGTAATGAAGAAAACCTCATACACTGAGTCATCCTTTTGGAAAACCTCATACACTGAGCCACCCTTGTATATACGACAACAAAAACAAAGGAGTTTATTGCTAAAATTCAATTGAAACTATATACATGTGGACTGGGGGACTTGACATTATTCTTTGGTTGTGTTCAGTTTCCTGTTGAGTAAGCTGTCTGGATTTTACACATCCTGCTGACAATAATGAAGAGTTATATTTATTCACAGAATGAAAAAAATCCTTATATTGCTTTCTACAGAACAAATCTTAAACCTACGAATTTGCAGGGAAGAAAGCTTTATGGAAGCATAGCATATATGGATTGTCTCCAACTATTGGATCTGTCAACCATCTATTGGTACTGATTCCTTTGAGTTTTCTCTCAGTATTTATGTTATAATTATTGCAATCAATGTGGGCATAGGCTAAAATCTTATTCCAATGCTGTGGCAGTCCTATGCAAAGAGGCACCAAGATCCTAAATTCATGGTAGAAATAATGAGACTCCTCAAAAGGAATGACTTACCATTGCAACCTTCTACTGCCGATATTGTGTTCAGGTATAATGAGAGCCACTTGCACTTTGCCGGCCTTGATAATGCTTTTCAGTGGTTATAGGGATTCACTTTAGCTAAGCATTTCATGGTATTTGCATAATTCTTGGATGAGGTGGGTTGGTTTTTACTGGCTTGTGCTGCCAACCATTGAACTTTGTCACATGTTGGAATTTTATCTTGACAATGTTGTTCAAATGAGCCTTTTGGTTTAATCCATATTGCAGTTTTTACAAATTCCAGGACAGCTTATTTTCTATCTCAGAATGCCAAACTTTTGTCCGCTGCTATATGCTTTCTAAAGTTGTTTGTGAGTGTGTATGTGTATGTGAGAGAGGGAGACTTTGGGGGGGGGGAAGTGAGAGAAAGAGAGGCTGTAGAGGGACAGAAAAGGATGAGTGAAGAGAGAGGCTTTATGTCTTAGTTATACAGATGTTTCGAGGTTGTACTTGTACTTGAACAACTTGCCAATGGCTAATGTATTTTGTTGAACATGTGAAATTTAACTGTTAGATTATTCTTGGTCCTCCGAACTCAAAATGCATGCCTTGACTTTTTACTGATTTGGGTCTCACGTGTCTGCGCATGTTCTTGGTCCTCTGAAGCCAAGTGGTATTACATGGATTCTAAGTAGGCTTTATACAAATTAGGTTTTCCATGTGTTTATGAGCATGCTCATTCTACAGCTTTAGGTAGCATTTGGTGTATGGAATTGAAATTAGGTAGCTGAATTCTGATTTGGTTGTTTGTTATTTCAGTTAGAATTAGAATTCTAGCTCCAAAATCAATATTGTCAAATTAGACACTGCTAAAAAAGCAACTCAACTGTTCCAAGGGAACTCCGAAGAATTAAATTTCCAACTCTAAGTTCTGATTGTTTTTTTCTGAGCTCACTGGGACCTCAACTGTTTTGTGTTCCATCCTTAAGTGACGTTACAACCTCCCTGACGAGCATCTGATAATGCAAACTGATGTTGGAGATCAGAAATAGAGAGCTGTTATGGTCCTCCCACTGGGAAAGCTTCCACATATACCCAACAACTAAGATTAGAAGTCAGATCAACGAATGATGGAAATTGAATATCAATTTAAATTATTAGATGTAATCTTTACTATTTATTTACCTAACTTCTAATAGTAGCCGTTGGGTGAATGCGATAACTTTCACAGTAAAGGACCTTAAAAACACTCTTAGCAACAGGTCGTGACTAACTATAGCAGCTGATGACTGACGGACAGCATTTGTGACCGATGATCAATGTTGGCAACTTATCCAACCAAAAAGAGGGGACTGAAAACTGTTGAACAATGTTGACAGC
This sequence comes from Nepenthes alata, assembly GCA_028571085.2. Classification (NCBI taxonomy): domain Eukaryota; kingdom Viridiplantae; phylum Streptophyta; class Magnoliopsida; order Caryophyllales; family Nepenthaceae; genus Nepenthes; species Nepenthes alata. Next base: position 6,861 of record JAOVVI020008622.1, read on the forward strand.
TGCTGTGATCCTTGGCTAACATGTATCCTCCTCCTAATTGATGGACCTGAGATGCCAACATCTGCAACTGAAGGATAGCATCCTGAACCTATGTGACAACCTCCGTGATAAACAACTGGAAATGCAAACTGATGCTTGAGGCTAGCAACAGTTCACAGGTGACTAGCAATCAATAGTTGATGACTTACGGTCAACACTTGCTGTGGAAGAAACATGGATGCTCACCTGGCACTAAAGCACTCCCTTGACACGTCCTATACCAGTCGGACATGCTCCGACACCTCTTCAATTATTTTATTTTTAAATATTCAGACACCCTCCGACATGTTTGGACACGTTTTCTTTGTTTTTCACTTATATTTTGTATCATTTGGCAATTATAGAGTATAAAATGGTAAAATTAAAATGTTGAGTTATATCAATATTATTATGCTACTATAATAGCTTGTTGAAGATGTCATACTAGAACTTATTTATGTTGGTTCAATTGCATATTTCATAGTAATTCTTTTGGGTGAAAAAACAATAAATAGACACATTTATTGCCAATTTAGTATAAAATAGTGTTGCTCATCAATTAAAAATATAATAACTCGATGTGTTTTGTCATTATTTATAGAAAAGTAGCATGTCAGAGTGTTGTCGTCGTCGTGTCGTGTTCATGTCCATGCCTTTTACTTTGTGACCGATGGCCAATGTTGGGAACTGATTCAGCCAACAAGAGGTGATTGAAGACGGTTGACCAATGTTGGCAGCTACTGTGATCCTTGGCAAACAGGTGACCTGCCAATTGACGGACCTGAACGATGGCTAACACCTGGAACTGATGGTAGGAATTTTGGAGACCTTCGCACCAGAGCCTCACAACACAATGAGTCAATATTGATGATCAATGCTTACAACCAATGCTTTGTTCTGAGAGTGATACAATTGACGATCGAAAGTGTGGATGAGGGTAGTATTATTTTTTGTGCAATCTAACCAAAGAATCCCACTTTTGACCAAAAGTAGGCAATTTTATTAACAATTCCAATTAAATTCTCAGTTCCAATTTCAGTATGTCAAAGCAGACAAACATTTATTCTATTAGGACTAAAATTAGGCATTGTGCCAAATCCCACACATTTTTCTATTTGTTTACCATGTCCCAGATTCTGAAATCGAGTCAAATTTTGTACTGTATGGAATATACACCATTAGTTTTCGAATTTCTTTGTTCATTCTTGAATTTACAGCTGACCACATGTCATGGTTTTTGAATTCTGCAATAGTTTGACCATAGCCTTTTTATATTACTGTAAACAGGATGCAAATATTCTCTTAATTAAAAATCTATGCTTTGGATGACACCCATGGGCTTTTCACATTTGCTGATTTAAGCATATAGTCCTCTCCCCTCTCTCCTGTCATTCTATCTGTCTCTATTTGTTGCCGTATTCATTTAGTGCGTTCAATTTTTGAAGCTATAGTAAACATGTGTGAACTCAGTCATGAAGTAGGAAAACTGATGCTGATTATTGAACCTGTTATGCTGCAGCATTTGCTATGATACTGATAACTGGGAACTGATCTCTAAGTACTCCAAAAGGTTTCTGAAAGCTGGAGTCAAACTACGGAAAACTACATTCGACATTTGGATGGAGTTTGCTGTAAAGAGAGGTCTCCATGCATTCTTAATTTCTCAGATTAACTAAACTCAGTGTCATCGAGTAAAATGTGTTGCCCTTTTTTAATTTGAAGGATAATATTGTAGATGAAGCTGGATATCTAATGCATAAGCAGGTTTGTCAATTGCTAAAATTGAGTATATGAAGTTAAAGTTAGCATATCAAATACCTTATGCACATATGCATCATAATATAATCAATATTAATTTTTTTAAGTACAATTAATTCAGCGACATGCATGAATTTAACATTGTGAGCCCCTGTACTATATGGTATCTAATTGCACAAAAATGCTTTTGTCAAACATGAAATACCATAGGTAACAACTAACAACAATTACCATACATCAAAATTCAGCCAAGCCAAATACGAAAAGATTGTTAGAAATTTGTGGTTAGATTAGCCGAATCAAGGCTTAGTTTATTTAATATAACTGCATGTTTCTTCAACTAACTTATGTTGATATTTGGCTGGAAGCCTGGAAAGGTTCATTTTGTTTTATTTCTGAACTTAAATTGTTTGTGAAACAAAAATAATCTCCTTGCAGTATTATTGTGTTTTTTTTCCTCTTCTATTAAAAATTCGCTTTTCCAGAAAAGGCAACCCCCGTGGCTAGTTCTTTAAGTTGTGGAGAGTATGGCACAAATGTCCACTGGAGATACTGTTATATTTCCAAGTAGTACGCTCGTTAATTTCAAGCACTTGTCAGTAGGCTATGCAGTAAAAAGGAAATAATTTGTTGTCTTAGTCTGGAAGAGAGGTTGATTAATCGTGCGAATGTACATTCCCCCCATGATGTTACATACGCTTGAAGCCATGTAATGTGATGAGAGTTGCTAAACACAATTTTTGCTATAAATTATATATATGTTGTATTTGGTATGCCCTACCATATAAAGTATAAAAACCAAATTTTATACATTGTTTTATATTTTTCACTTGTACTGTAATGTAAACTCGGTGCAGTGTGTTGCCGTGTGTCTTCTATACAAAGGAAGTCCATTTAGATTTCATGAAAAATTATGGCAAACTCTACATGACTGTCCATGGCTAGTGGAATATCTGTGAAAATGTCTTGGAGTCTTGGTTTCATAAGACAATCCACTGCTGCCAACCTGCCATTCTTGCTTTACTGCAATATCTTGCTATTTCATTGAAATGTTTTAGTAAGCTGTGCTAGAAGTAGCTCCTGGCCTTCCATTTTGCGTCTTTGGTGTATGATTATTTCAGTGAAATTGCAATCTTATGAGCCGTACCAAAATATGTTGCTGCTGTGCCTTGTTTTCTTTTCTGGATAATAAATGGCTCTGTGGCAGGAGACACTGAATCTCTGTGGGAAATTGAAAAGCTGAGATCAGAATTGTACAAACAGCCCTCTCTTAAAAGTGGATTTTTATGCGCAAAGGTACCCTGATTTGCATAACTGAACATCCTAGGCTGACAAGATTCTCCTTTTTTTTTTGACTAGAGCTGTTGAGGTCTTCCCATTGTGGAGGCTCTTATATCTACCTAATGCCCAGGATTAGAAGCTTGATGAATAGTGAGAATTGAATATCTATTTAAATTATTAGATGCAATCTCCACCATTATCTATCCAACTTTTAATTTTGGCTGTTAGGTGGATGTGGGAGTCTTCACAATGAGAGGGCCTTAACAACAATCCCTTTTACACCGTGTATCCAGTCTTGACAGCAAGCAATAAAGTGCTTTCTGGAAATGAATAATTAAAAATAAGAAAATAAATGTCAATGACATGCATATTTTGGTGGAATATTAATTTAGTTTTCTTCTTTCAAAGTTGGAGCTAAAATCTCCTTAGGATGTGAAAATCTCCTTGCACTTATATGTGATTATTGTGATATAAGAAGTTTGAGGATAACCATCTCTATCTATATTTGTGCCTCAGCCTGTGCTTTATGTGATGCTATTTTTCAGTAATGATACTCTGACCGCATACAGTTGCCTGCATTGATTGACAGGATTTCTGAAATTGGCTTCCCCCATTAAAGCTTTTACAGCTTCACGAGTACCACCTACCATTATTATATTACTATGTACAACCATAAAACACAAATTCATGGTCTTGTAATCGGAGGTGTTGGATGTAAATTTACTGTTTGGTCTCTTCATTCAGGGTTTTCTGCTTGAGCAAAAACCTGAAAATGCTGCTGTGGCTATTCAAGTTCTTGATCAGGTGCATGCTACTTTTAAGTCGTATTTTCTTGATTTATGGAACACAATGTGGATTAATCACCAATTTCATCTGTCCTCTCTGGCCCTTGGCTGAATTGTTGAAAGGAAAAAAGGCTAAAGAACGATGATGTAAATCAAAAAGGGAAACAACTGAAGGGGAAAAAAGTATATTGGACATTCACTTTACTAATAACTAAAATTCTGTCCTTGAAATAATGTAATTGTGGTCTAATGGCCTGTTTAGTACAGATTTTGAAACAACTTTTAAAAGATAAACGGCAAATTTTGATTTTTTCCAGAAAGTTCATCAAGTTTTTCTGTAAGTTTCTCTTTGCACTTTTTTTTTTTTTTGTTAATCAAATTTCAATTTAGAGCTTTTTTAATAACACTTCATGAGTGATTTTGGAGAAGCTTCAAATTTTAATTTTCCCAAAAACACTTCAAAATTACTGACAAACAACCCCTGTATTATATGGTAACTCGCTGCTGATGTTATCCCTTAAATAGTGAACCCAAGATAGGAATAATTAGATATTTTCTTTAATAAATTTAGGACATTGTTATATACACGAACAATTTCATTCATCAATTGACGCATATTGTCATTCATTTCAATGAGCTATGGAATTATGTTCCCTGCTTTTAAATTTAGATGATGTCTTAGGTAGTAGCTTCCTTCAACTGTGGCGATGCTTCATAGAAGATGCTCGTAAAAGATTAAAAACATACACAACTTTGGTATTCCATGCTTTAACTGTTGCATTGTTCTAAGTTTGTAATGAATATTGATTTGTGTTTTGCCAGACCTTATCTGATGCTAAACGGCCAGAAATAATGGTTGAACTTCAAAAGCTTGTCCGTGAGTGGCCATCAGGGGTTTTGAAGTTTCAGGAGGAGGACCAGAAGGTACTTTTATATTTTGTGTTTGGAATTTCTTGTGAAATTTTAGCTGTTAAAGCTGTTTGCAGATCCTCGGGTCAAAATCTGTAGGCCGTCCATTTCAACTATCTGCTATGGTATACAAGTTTCATTTCTCGCTCTCGAGGCTGTTGTAAGTATATAACAGCAAAGCCTTAACCCCAATCAATAAGATCAATTATATGAATTTATCTTGGCCGTTCTACTAGATTTTGTGTAATGTTCTCCAAGAATAGAAATGACTCTAAATCATTTCTTATCTCTCTACTCCAGATATTCTTACGTTTTTCTTTGCTCTAACCATAACAACAGCACCTTTTTTCCCACGTGCTTCATTTGGCCTCTATTTTAAGTGTCTAAATTACCTTAAACATCCTTCCGTAATTTTCTACAGGGGCAGTTGTAAATATGGGACCAATTTTTACAGCTGAGCATTTAGCTATTTACTGGTGGTGTCCATTTCTATTCCTTCTCCTTCTCGACTGCTGTGATATCCTTTTTTTCTCCTCAGCTTTTGCCTGACGTGTTCTATGGCATTTTAAAGAAGAAATGTCATTGGCACCTTATTGCTAACTGGAAACTTCTCTCAATTATTCTTACCTTTCAAAAGTGGATCCTCTTCAAAAAATCTAAAGGAAATAGATACAAATGCATTAACTATTGAGTTGTAATTTTTTATTGGCCCCATTGAAAATTTTTTATTGACCCAATAAATTAATTTACTGGCTACCATGACCCATTTATCTATCCGATGAATTTTTCACTATCTTTTTACCAAAAATGATACTTGATGCGTACTTGGATCCGACTTCGAACAGATTCGGATTCGCTTGATTGTTCGGATCTGGCTCTGTTCACCGAGTCTGAATCCTGCACACCACTACAGAAAATAAGAGGTCAGGTGTCGGCGGGATGCTGTCCCACCGAAAATACTCCGACGCTCAAGTCAGTAACAAGTCTTCAAACTTTAAGAAGGTGAACTGATAAGTAAAAAGAGAGAGAGAATGAGATTGGTGGGAGTGTTGGCATGTAAATGTAGAGACGTTGCCGTGACTCGTTGAGAGTATGGTTTCCCGACTCGATGTTCGTAAGGAACGAGTGGGAGCTATGTCCTGAAAGCGTGATAGCTTAGAAGGACCGTTCTCAGGGAACAGGCGAAGTCTCTGTAATCTGGAAGCTTGGAGTGGGATTGGCAAAGTAAGCGTTTGAGAGAAAGTATGCTCAAACACTGTGTTGTATTTTGCGTCTGTGTTCATGATTTAGATTGTCCTTCTATAGTGGAGATTCTGGGGTTATATAGACGGTGGGGAGTGCGACCTTCTTTGGCTAGGAAGGCGTGATCCCTCGCCTGGTGTTGGGCGGCCTTCCTTGAGTAGGAAGGCTTGACCGGCGTGATCTGATGCGATCGTTTTCTTTTTGAGCGGGCAACGGATCTCCAGATTATCTGCCTTCCTTTTGTGTTTTTGTGACTGTTAGACTCCATTGTTGGCAAGGAGAGAGAATCTGGCGCCTTCCTCATGGGGAGGGCGCTGAATCTGTTGATGCCTTCTTTAGAGAAGATTGACTTCAAGGAAGGCGTGAAATCAGGGATAGGACCGTTGTTTGTCGTGTACAGGAACGCCTGCCAAACTGGGCCCGGCCTGTATTAGGTTTTATGCCTTTTCGCGGCCTGTTGCTACAGTACTTCCGGTCAACAGAAATGTTGACCGTCTTGAGGGAGCGCGTTGGCGTCTGGTTGGCGCGCCTCGCGGTCAACGCTAGCGTTGACGGTCTAACGCGCGTCTGGGCTTTGGGTAGGTTCTTTAGTTATTCAGTCAAACCAATGATTCTTATTGGGCCTGCCAGCTATGGGCCTACCCATCAATACTCTAATTTTTTTAATTTATTATGCTAAAAACTAGTAATTCTACCAAAGTGTTGATTTTTTAGTAGTTTTTATTTGACTCTCTAAAAAAAATTTGTTTGGATTGGCTTTGTCTCCGAGGTCTAGAACCTCTAGTGGTCAATTTGATTAGAAGAATTGCTTTGTGCTAGAAAATTTTTGTATCAATCACTAATGGTTGGATATATGAATTGATTCTCTAGAAAGAACAGAGAAATGTTTTTGGGACATCATTGGATGATGGTGTGCTCATCCATCTATCTGTCATCGTGTGGATTTTTTAGTACATATGGATAAAAATATATATATCAGTATTGATCGCGGTCATATCTGTATCGAATATATTGGATAGTACGTATTAGTATCGGAATTATCAAATATAAAATTTTTTTCTGAAAATTGTAAACTAACAAAGCCTGGCCAACTTATCGGTTGTATCGGCCGATACAAAAAATATATCGAAATATTTGTCACGGTATTGAAAAATATCGTTGTCGGCTGATATTTATATTTATAGACGGATGAGATGCCTCTAAGAGTAAAAGCAATGTTACATCATATTATAGA
>JAOVVI020008623.1:0-14087 GCA_028571085.2 Nepenthes alata
TAAATCAAAGCATTAAAAGTAAATAAAAACTGAAAATACTAAAACACGGGGAAATTACAAATTGAAGATGGGAATAATGTAATTGGAAAAAGCGAAAAAAGAAAAAAGAAAAAGAGACATTAGTTGAACCCTGAATCTCTGTCCCTAAAATCATATGCCTTTGCTATTATGTAGGAACCGTGAGCCTTTTTTGACAGAATAGGCCAAACTGCGCTGGCAATAATTAAATTCATAACCAAATCAATATCAATTAACTGGTCAAATGGCTAACCACCTGGTCGGTTTGGTTACACTGTTTAACTAATTTTAAACATTATAACATTTCCACTAGAATTATAAAATATGATGCGTCATTGGATTCGGGTTCTCGTAAGGATTATGAAGCCACCTGATCTTCCACGTTATGTTGAATTGAGGCGGTTTTAGTCTCTGTCTCTGGTAACCTGGGTCCTGCACAATACGACTAAAAAATAAGGGGTTAGAGGTTTGGCAAGACTCATTCCCCGATTTATTCTCCAACATTCAAGTCAGAAATCTTTTCCAACGAATAAAAAGATACAAGGATATGAGAGATGCGTGGATGTGAGCGATGGAGAATTGAGTGCAAGTGCAAGTGCACCTGACTAAGGGGCGGTTTAGAGATGCGCCTGGCTAGGAGATGGCTCAGAGGTGCGCCTGACTGAGAGCCGACTTAAAGGTGTACCCGACTGAGAGGCAGATTATGAGATGGAGTACTAAGCTCCAAGAGTGCGCCTGGCCAGGGGACGGCTTATGATGTGGAGGACTGAGCTCCTTGATAGAGGATAGGCCTTTTAGAATGAGGGCAGGCCTCTTGAATTGAGGGCAGCTCTTGGATGGAGGGCGGGCCTCCTAGATGGAGATGGCTCCTAAAAGGAGGGCAGGCCTACTCTTGTAGGAGAGTGGCTGGTTGTGGTTGCGGATTTTCCTGAGCCATTCGGAGCCTCCTGAGCCCTCTTCAGCCTATGGTAACCTACTATGGCAACTGCTTTTATAGTGTGATTCATGGAGTAGTACCTGCCTGCCTGGGCGATGTGGGACCTTAGGCAGGATATCTTGAGAAAACTTGCTGGGCCGGACTGTAAGGCCGATTGGTGGGCCTTGTGCTGGGTCTGAAGGAGCTTCTGACGGGCTGTTCATCTGTCGTGATTCGGACTCTAGGCCAGTTCACCGTATTGGACCCATCAAAATATATCATATAAAATCTATTATTTTAAAACACCCATATGATATATTGATGTATAAATTGTAACTTTAAATAATAATTTGCAACCAAATACGAACAACATAAGTTTCATACAACGACTTTTTTGATTTCAAATGCTTTATGGATCTCCATCAACTCAATTAATTATCAATATATTTGTCAAGCATAGAATTTCTATAAATGACAAAATAAGACATTTATACAAAATTAAAAGCTTTTTGCTTCTTTTTTTTTTTTGCTTTTTGGATATGTATCATTGGTTAGTAACTACTAATTTGGAAATAGGTAACCCAAAATCAAACCGAAACCCGTATAAAAAAATTATTCCAACCTGAAATTGAAGTGATTATCCTGATTTTTGGTTCGGTTTAAATGGCTTTGGTTTGGGTTATTGGGTCAAAGGCGTTTTTGAACAACCCTAGCATCAATCTACTTCTATATACGGCTATTAAGATCTGTAGGTGTATACCTATTTTGGATTGAATAGGGTGGAAGAGAAGGAAAAGGAGACAATTGCTTAACCTTGTTGAAGTTATTTTGGGAAGGGGGATAGAAGTGAATGAGATTTTAATGGTTTACTCCCATTCACTCCAAAGCTCTTTTTTTTTTTTTTTATACCCACAATTTTGTGTGGGTAAAGGAGGTGGAAGTAGAGTATGTAGTCCACTCCAAAGTTCACTTTTTTTCAACCCCCAATTCATGATAAACATTTGGGAAGTTGTTAGCAGGTGATGTTGTTGGAGCTCTGGAAAGTGCCACTAAGACATGCTTGGCAATCTGTTTCGGTTCGAGATCACCGGACCTCTAGATGTGTTTTTGGCTGTGTTTTCTGGTGATCTTTTTGCCTTCTATTTCCAGGTTTCGAGTTTGGATTTTTTTAGCTCGAGGATTGCCCTAGTTGGTTAGGCTTCCTCCCATGGTTTAGTCTTGTTTGGAGCGTTGCTTTTGTATATTTTTCTTCCCTTTCAATATTATCATTAATTACTTACCATAATATATGTATATATATATATATATATATATATGTGCAAATATTGGCTGTTATGTATTGGTATCGGGTTTCCCTAATATCGATATTTTTTAATACCATAATATATTAATTGGTATTCAAAATATCGGCTAATACAACCATGTTACGTATTGTTTGACATGTTCGATGTCGATTCCAATACCTATATTTTCATCATATCCCTCCGGTTGTCATCCTTCCCACCACCAGCATTTCCTTCTCTTCCCTTCCCCCGTAAAACTTACGAACAGTCCATTAGTTAAAATTGAAATCTGATGTTTTTTAGTGTGTTGCATGTTTTTATTTTTTTAATTTAGTTACTTGTAGTTATGAGATAATCATTGAAACCTTATAGTTATTATTTACTGCATATTTCTTTGTCTGGTGTTTGCTTATTTGGTCATCTAGAGGCATTTTATATGAACATTCAAAGGTTTGCTCCTTTTAGAAAGAGGTCTTTCTACTTGTGGACTTCTCTCATGCAGGTTCAAACGCCACAAAGATGGCTGTCTATGTGCTATATGTATCATGAAGCGACGCAGGCAGGAGCGTGAAGCACGGGAGGCAGAAGAGGCTCGCGAAGCTAGGCCTCAAGCTGGTCATTCTCATTTTAGAACTACTGATTCTAGTCCGGCACAACATTATAAGCAAGAGGTAAATGTTAACAAAGTTATGTAGGATCAACTTTCTCATCATCGAATTTGTAGATATTCTGACCTAGGACTTTCCTTTCCCTTTCCTTCCCCCCCCCTTCCTTGACTTTGTAATGCTTAGGGATTTGGTCATGGCAGAATTGCCATCTAAAAATAATTTGATTGAAAACATGGCATTTTCTTAGGTGGAGCAGATATTCTTTTTTCCTTCTTTTACATAGATACAAATATTGACTGATATTATAAATATCGACTGATATGTATCAATATTAGGCCCATTGATACTAGATATTTTTCAATATCATAATAGTATCGCGATATATTGTCATATCGACAATATATCATAATATATAAGCCAATATTCAAAATATCGGCCGATATTACTCGATATTTAGCTGATATATCGGCTGATACGTCCATATTAGTTTACGATTCTCAAAAAAAATTTTCTTTTCGATACCATTACCTTCATCCATTTTTGTTTATTGTTAACCTGATATTATGGTTGATTTGTTTACGTTTTGACCACCTTTTGGAAGAGGAATTATGTGGAGAAAATCAATATGGACTAGCATTTGGCAGCAGTTGCCTATTTTTTGATTTGGCAAGCTGGAAATTGGACGCTCGCAATTGTAAGCATGGAACAAGGTGGGACACTGCTACATGAGATTGGGTCATGTTTACTGACTGAGATGCTACTTGTTGATATCGAGACATAAGGGTTGGTTCATGCTTTCATGCACGGTGCTTGCAGACACACGAGCATTGCATTTTACTTTGAGGTTGCCTAAAGGGTATCCCAATATATTAGGCTCTTGCAATGCAGGAATTAAGGAATGATCAATTGTATGCAACATTACCTTAGTTGGAGGGACTGTTTCAGTAGGTTGAGCTTGAGAGGCTTCAGTTGAGCAACTTTATCACTTTTCCAAAGCTCACCTTTTACTTTTAAATTGCTGGAGGTAGTAAATATCTGAAATTTGAGGAGGGCAAATGACATGGAGAGAGAAAATATGCACAAAGCATTGCTGTGGCTTATTAGGTTATGCAAATAGGAGTCAATGGAACAGATTTTTGGGGAGGAATCTTTTGTAATGCTTTCAATTTCCCACCAAAATACATGATTTATATTTTCTCTGTCTCTTTCCTTCCTCTGATTGCTTTTTTTTTTCTTCCTATCCTTTTTGATGTTTTTATTTTTAGGAAAATACACGTGTAGCAAGTCCCCATGGAGAAGATTCATCATCATATATGGAAACATCACCTGATATGGATGCAGAAGCCGAATTGGAAGATATTGGAGAAGACATGAGATTGGAAGCCATGACACCACAGATTGAGATTCAAAAGGAGGTGAATGGGGAGTATCATGACGACGGTGATAGATCTGGAGATGGTTCTGAGAAGTCGCAGCGAGGCAGTATAGTTGACAATCAATCCTATCCAACCAGTGTGTCAAAAATGAGAGATGTCTATTCCTCAGGTGGAAGACTCAAAGGTGACGCTCAGAAACAACCATCGGTACAGCAAGAGGGACAAACTTTGTCACTTCAGCAACAAAAATATGAGGTATTGACCCTCTCTGTATCTTTTCCCACATGACGTGTATGCTCGAATCCTGCTGACTTTGATGTGATTTTTGTGGTGTGAAGTGTACTTTCAAGATAAAAAAGAATGCATTACTTTCTAAGTAAAATACCCAAGAAATGGTGGAAAGAACTGACAATGAATCAATAACAAAAAATTGTGAATGAAAAAGCTTCTTAGCAAATTGATGGGAAGATAAATATAATTAAGGCAGAGCAATTTTAAGCCCTTTGAAGAAAATTAAGATGGAGATAACTAAAAAAATTTGAATGAAAAAATAGCCATTGCTAATAGGAGAAATGCAATAAATAAATTTTCTTTGCAATAATGCTCTTAGTTTTTGTGGGTTCTTTCCAATAATTCAAAATTTTCCTTTTTTTTAATGTTTGGAACAGGGAAATAAATGTCTTTTGCTTGGTGAAAATTATACAAAAATGGTAGTGAAGGGTCATGCATGGCTTAAAACTGTATGAGAAGGTTTAAATTTATATAGTCACTTGATCAGGAGGCTATAAATTTCTATAATCACTTCAAAAAATTGTTTGACATTGTTGTTGATAATAGCAGAAAATCAATTAAAGTGGTGGCTCAATAGAATGTACAAAAGCATTCTATAGTTATAGTGGTGGGTCCTAGGGAGGGTTAAGCATTACCCCAAAGAATATAGAGTGGCTATTTTTATGATTTTAATAGATAATTTTTAAGTCATAATAGAGCAACTGTATAGTTACGTCGTAACTCGCCCTTAATCAATTGGCTCGGATAAATTTTTGTTGCAGTTACTAGAGTTGGAAAAGAAGCGCCAAAGGGCCAAACTCTTTGAGAGATTCATCAATCTTGAAAACTCTGTGCTATTAGAGCTATGTGGCACTCTTTTCACGGACGACACTAACACTCTCTGGAATGGACCACATTCACTGGCCCGCCATCGGAAAACTGGCCAGGTCACAGACATTCACACGGCTGTTGCCTCATTCATGAGCTCATCTTCAAAATTTGCCTAATTGAAGTTCCTCTTCTCCAAGCTACTATGCTAATCAACCAGAAACATATTGAAAGGATTCTTTCGGATTCTATGGTATTGATGATTGGAACTCCAAGAACATATGGTTAACAGAAGAGTTCGAAGATGGGGAGTGCCGAGGGTGCAACATATGGATCGGAGAAGTGAACTTCATAGGGGAAACTTGAGCATTTGATGAACTGTGTCGGGTTGAAGACGAGCTTTTTATTGGCTGTCTCGGTTTAATTTCCTGCATTTTCGAAGATAGACACGGGATCTTTCAGTCCTCCATTGTTGTCGTCGATGTTGTTGTCTTCTTCTTTAGGTGCTAAGTCGACAAATGGATAGGCTGTTTTAGTCACAATTTAAAGTTGTATAATAGCATTTCTGAGATTTTTGTGATGATAGTGGGTGGATGCTTGTCACCTAATGTAAGGTGTGTTTCTTTGCCATTTGAAGTTATTATGAAGCATTGTTCACTCCATTATTTTGGTGCCCTTTTCATGTCCTTTATCTAAGCTAGTTTTCCCCAATTGATGGGGTCTTTTTATACTTAATTATATTTTCATATTATTTAACAAATTATATTTTTATATGGTGGCATATCTACGGCCATATCAGTGTCCATATTTTTGAGGTATCTTGTGATAAGGTAAAGGAAAACAACAATTAATTTTTCTCGGGTCGAGTCAATCTTAATAGAGGAAAAATTAAAGCTAAGTTCAAGGTTTTAGAATCTCATCCTTACCAACATGATAAAGGCATCATAGGCAAAGTATAATATTTTCATGAAGGGTAGCAAAATGAAATGGGTAACTCAATGCTTCATTTAGAGAGATACTTGGGAGAGTTGGAGAAACATTGATGCTTCCTTATGTATATAGATTAGGAATATGTTTATCTTACCTTTCAATTGGAGGAATTTTTTGAAATTTATGTCACATACTTTTTGTTGCTGTCTCAATCAAATTATATTTCAAAATTTTAATTTATTATTTTAACAGTTGAGATAAATTTAATATTTTTAACCATATTATTTTTAAATTATTAATATCATAATAATATAATAATGACGTATTAATTTTGATATATTAAATTTACAAGTGATAATATTAAAAAAAAGGATAATTTGACGTATAAATTTCTATATTATAAGATTTAAAGGTAGAGATATGGAAACTTTAATCCCATATTATAAGTAGATAATTTTTATTGTCAATTAATCAGCATAAGGCAACATCACTCTTGCATCAAGGGTAGAAATGGCAATGGATCATTCCATCCAACATACAATACTTTAGGATTATTAATACTTGTATACCCAATATACATAAATATTTACCAAAATTAATGATGTCATTATAATGTTTTTGTGACATTTAACAATTTTTTTTATATAAATATGTATGAAAATGCCAAATTTATCTCAAATTTTTTAAAAAAAAAAAAACTTAAAATATGAACCAGTTGAAAGAAGTAGATAGCGTGCGAATAGAGAGAGGTGTAGATGGCCGACAATTGATTCATTTAAATGCTTTGATAACTTAATCATTCACCATTGGACAAAGACCTAATATGGAAGAAAAAAATGGTGCAATTAAAATTTTTTAGAAGACTTTAGAGTTGATGGTACCATCAACATAATTTACATGAAAAAATTTATAATAGATAACATATAAAGAAATATCGATATTAGTATTAGTATCAGTGTCAATATCTATTGCGGCGATATTAGTATCGGATATATTAAACAATATATAATAATATCAAGCACGGCTTTTTGTAAATCAGAATGAAATGAAGTCAGGAATAATATTGACTGATAAATTGCCAATATGGAAAAATATAGAGATTTTTGTGGCATTATAAGAAAATATTACTAATGGAGTATTCGATACCAATATATACAACATTCAACACAAGCTCCCAAACCCTAGTCCAAAATTACACCCATCTACATACTACTCTGGACAACGCAACACGGATGGGACAAACCCCAAAATCACCTTGTATACTATAACCCGTGTAATACAAATTGGGTCCAATCTTCAATGAAAATATAGGTTGCAGTCGTACAGTTATCGGCCATACGGGTGCTACAAATTATATCAGACTCAATTTATTTAGTGAACTGAAACTCGGGGGAACATTGGCAAGTATATCGTTAATAACATATATTGTGATTTGTCGTAATATTAAAAAATATTGATACTGTAATGATATTCCATGGGTCTAATACAAAAAAATGGTCAAATATAATGTGGGGATATGTTACTTATCGCTCCCGTTTACAATCTACTCTCTATATATAGGTAGAGAGTAGATTTATTAATTTATAACTGTAGGGCACACTTGACAGATTCCATTTGCTGAACAAAAGACCTAACAAGGATGATATACATACCACATGAGAAGGTCAATCACAATTTCCAACTCCAATTATTATCAAAGATGCTCAATCAATTGCAACATTTGTAAAGATAAAAGGGTGAAAAAGAGGGATGAACTTGATAGTAGGGCTGTCATAAGCACAATGGTGTTCATGAAGTTCTAAAACCATGGATTCATCAGTTTACAAAGAGTAATACAGCAGGAGGATCAGAATGGATGCGAAGACATGAGAAATATCACTATCTCAATGCTTGAAATGGAGGAATTTTGTTACACAATATAATATGAATCTCTCTGTTTTCACCTCTCTCTCTCACTCTTGTTTTGTTTTGTCTTTTTCAGAAAGAGCGATGTAATAAAGAATTATGTGTTCACAAAAACAGTAATGAATCAATGACCTAAGAAATATATCCAACCACCCACAGATAAAAATATCTACCGATATTTTAACATATTGACCGGTATATCTGATATTTGGCAAGTAAAATCTGACCAATTTTCAACTCTTAAAAATATATATTCAATACTAATACTTATTATCTAATATGTTTGATGACAATAGGACTTTGATGGATACTTATATTTTTAGCGATGTATCCACCTTACAATAGGGCCTTAAGGTCCTAAGTATAGAGACCTCTGTGATGAACAAGTCATAATTGAGCAACTAAAGAAGTCAATTTTATTGAAGAAAAATGCTAAGAAGGTTCTAAAAGTTGATGAATAAAGGTCAGCTGGACAATATGATTGTTGAGTGAGTAGGTAAGTTAGTTCTTCATTGTTGAGAGATACCCATCAGGCTACCAAGGATTTCCCACTCGCTGCTTTTTTTAATTGCTTAAACCCCAAACATGAAATAATTGAGGCTAGTCACTGGTCTCATGAATAACTAGTGGGGTCTCCGCAATCCGCTCCGCTAGCTCATGCCCCGTCTCAAAACAACTATCTTGTTCAAATTTTGAATGGTAGTATAACCATTAAAGACAATTGAAGTGACTATTCATGAAAATTAGAGGGGGTTAAGGACAAAAAAATTATTTTGAGATACCATTTCTATCTAATACTAAGACTAATGACATATCGAATTTTATCCTACAAGTTACGGTTCCTCTATATCCTCATAAGAAATAAAATAAAGAATGAAAACAGTCAATTTTACTATAATTTTTTTATTACACAACTGTCTTAACATAGTATTCAAAATATTATGAGCACTATAATTCATCAAAAAAATTGATTTACTTGCAACAAATAACATTCTTTGCACTACAATTTCAAGATAGAAGCATTCTTTTCTGCATAGGTCATTACAATACAATCTCACAATTTATTAGAAGTTTATGGATCTTAATAAACAGAAAAGCTATTTGTACAGTATAAGGCGTACCCAGAAAATGTAGCGTATCAACTACTCCGATGAATTTATCATGACATCATAGAGTATCTAACATAAGCTGCTAGATATAAAAGTTAATGATCTTGGCCAGTACAGAAAGAAAGTGAAATAATAGCACTCATAAAAATCATATACTAACTCACATTAGGTTTTTCTTGAAAGCTGTTCAAAGAGAGTAGATATCAGATCTCGCCGACAATAGAGTGTTGGAAGCAAAAGGCAATGAAACTTAGTTCTTCCAGTGCCTTTCATAGTTTTCATACATCATGGGTTTTGACATTCTATCGTGTAGCCTGTAATCTCTAGGAGGCAAATCCATCTCTTCAATGGCAGTTCCACCATGTCCATAGTAACCTAGCTCTTTAGACATAGTATATCTACCATCTCCTCCAGTGGTTTCTTGGGGCAAACTCCTGCATCTTAGATTGAGGTGGAATGGACAGTGTGGATTGGTTTGAACTTTGATTTCTCGGAGGAACTTCGATTTCTTGTATCTTACATGGATTTTTGTCTCTAGGAGGTATACCTTGTTCATTGAAGGCACTCCATATACCATATCCATAACCCATCCCTTCAAGCATCGGATACCTACCATCTTGCTGATAATCTTTTGGAGGAAATTCTTGCTTCTTTGATTGTGGTAGAATGGGCGATGTGGACTTATTTGAACCTAGTGATTTTGAAGTAACTCTGATTTCTTGCATCTCAGATTGATTTCCTTCTCCAGGAGGCATACCTTGGTTTATAAAGGAAGTCTGTCTACCATGTCCATAATAACCCAGCTCTTCAGGCATAGGATATCTACCATTTGGTCGATAATCTCTTGGAGGACTTTCTTGCATCTTAGATTGAGGAGGAATAGATGATGAAGATTCATTTAACCTCTGATTTTTAGAGAAACAATTCCAAATACTCGAGCAAAATCTTTCATGTTTCTTTGGCTTGTTTTCATCTTTCTTCTTTTGATTTGCCTCTCTACTTGGCAGTGCTCTGGTTCCATAAGCTCTGCCATTAGGCGATGAGCAGCAACAGCAACAACAACGACAGCAGCAACAACGACGATGACGATGATGATGGAAGGAAGGATCTGGAGCTATATTTGCTCTCGTTGGTCTGCTGGTGGTATTGTTCGTACTAGAGAAGCAGCAACAGAGAAAAAAATTATCACCCTGTAAATATGACATGTAATGGAGACGACATCAGTATTGGAGGCTAATAAGTGAAAAATGTGCAAGCAATTTTCTTTTAAGGATCATTGTAGGTTGACAACAGTCGGTGGTGCAGGCAACGGCATGGGCCATGTATGTCGATCCCCATTCATGTGTAGCTGCCAACTGTTATCGACCCAATATAACCCTTCACCAGTTATCGGTAGTTAAACTCACATATCTCAGGAAAAGTTTGAACCACAGCTTTTCTGTTGAAATAAAGCTTTCTTTCACTTGAATGATCAGAAATAAAGTGAATATTTTGTTTTACTAGCTAATTAACTTGGAGCGTAGCCAAAGAGATTATCAAACTTGGCAGCTTGAAAATAGGGTAATGAATTGTGAAAAAGATAATTTTTTTTAATTTTTATTTTCTATTTTATATGTAGGCGCTTGAGAAATGCCTGTGAAATTCAATTAAATCCAACAAATTTTATATACTATGATAAAAATTTAGGGAAAGAATAAAGAACAAAATGCAAAAGATAAGAAACCAAATTATTGAAATAGACATAAAATTAAGGGCCATTTGATCAGGGTATGGATAGAATCTTGGCAAATTGTGAAACTGTGATGGGAATTGTCGGTGAAATAAGGAATCATAATTGGAAGGAAATCATAGATACTTGATATCACCGATATTTTAAAATTAGAAGAAGCATATAATATGCAAGCGTTTAATGAGGGTGTGTTGGGGAATAGAGGCTTATTGCAGGGGTTGCCTTTTTGCAAATTTTCATCTCATCAGATTGCTAGATTAAAATCAATCTTCCATGTTAAATATTCATCAATTGAAGATTGAATATGAAATTAAATTAAGGATCGAAAACTAACCTCTTGCCATTGATGTTAATTCCAATTACTCGAATTTCTGTAAATTTTTTTGCCTGTTTGGATCTTCTAAACCTTAATACTCCTCAGTAATATTCAGAGTATTAGATTTAGAGATCCAAAATAAAGTACCACACATATATACATATTTTCCATCAAGATGTCTTTGGGGTGGTTACCATTCAAGAGGGAACTGGGTGAAAGTGGTTACTCCAAAATCAAGGAAACATAGACTACTACCTGTTGATTTGATTTTATTTTTTATTTACTAATAAATCAACAATATCAGTCAAAAATTTCCCTTGGTCATCCACAACGGTGGTGGAGGTTGTGTTGTTGGTTGAATGGATGGAGTTACTAGTGATAAAGTGGCCGTGACAGCCTAGGGAAGGAAGTGGCAATGAAGGGAGGAGGTAGTAGCTTGTTATTCAATTGTCCATCCCATGACCGCCACCCACCCTTCAGCAATATCATACGCTGATTGTTTTCCTCCTCGCCAGCTATTATCGCCGAAACCCATCCACAACAAATTGTCAACAGTGTTAAGTCTACAGTTCATATTCAAACAAATTGTAAAATTATCATACTGACAGATTTTATGTAAATAAAGCATAAAATTGCAGTGTATATCATTCCTCATTCCAGACAGCCACTTCAGCTACACACTAAGACGGGAATCTTACTATCTTCTATTTGCCCAATAGCATCATCACAAATAGATTTTACCCCAAAAGTAAAAGAAAGTAAAGCTGAAGGGGGTTAGGTACTAGGAATCTTTTTGCATGGAATAAAGCCCTCTTAGATTGGCAGTTCGAAAGGAATGTTGCAGATAATGGCACTCCAATTTAGGCTGATTGGATTAAGGGACACAATTTAAAAGATCACTTTTTTTAGAGTTGAAACTTTGAAGATCCTGAACATTGTGCCCTGGAACATCAGAAAGATTATGAAGCTCCGCCCTTTCTAATGTTTTGTTTTTGAAAAATTTAGGGTAATCCTTCCAAAGGAATCTAATTGCATTTAGACATAAGATTATGAAATTCCAATATACCGCCTTCTAAAAGAAAACAATAGATAATGAGATGGAAGATTATGAAGTCTCAAGATACCACTTTTTAAAAAGAAACGATAGATGATAAGATGGACTCTATATGGGGAATAGAACTTTGAAGTTAGTAAATCTCCAGGGAGGTTTTGAACCAATAGGTTGTAAATGGATTTTAAAATGGAAAATCAAAGCCGAAGGATCAATTGATAAATTCAAAGACAAGTTAATGGAAAAGAGTTTTTATTACTCAAAAAATCCGAATATCAACTTGATGGGTCCGGTAGCCTAGTAAGCCGACTTGACAAAGGCCTAATAAAATTCAGTAGAGTTCGAAATTTAGGAGACGCCCAAGCAAACCCCTGTTGGAAACCCTTACTGTTCAGCCCGGGGTAAGCCCAGCGGCTCAACGGCTTCGGCCGAAAAAGCGAGTCAGTATGCCATTACCAATGCGTGAACCTAGCGGCATAAGCATACAAACCATTGCATTAGGTCACAGCACTGCACAGCGAATCCCCCTAGAAGCACAATCGTCCCGAAGAAAGCAACTGTCATATGCAGCCACGATAACTTACTATAACCAACTTGGCAAATCTCTGTAAAATAACCGCGTACAACGCAAACACCCACGTTTGCAAGGTAGTGCCTTGGCGCCGAAACCATTCTCGCCCTACATATCTCCTTCCTTAGAGAGCAAAAGGGGAAGGCAAAGAGAAAATCCCTACGGAAACAACGGAGATGAGAGGCCACAAGGGGAGAATTTGCCCCCGGTTACATAGAAAAGGGCAAAGAGTTTCCCATCACTCTCGAGGCGATGAACTCCCAGTGTGATCCTTCTTCCTCCCTCTCCCAAGTTGTTCCTAGTCAAGCGCGACCACTGGAATCAAGTTTTTCACCAGTGCCGCACAACAACTGTCGTTGGTGGCATCGTTAATAGCCAGGACAACAAGGAACCAAAAGGGAGAAGAGAAAAGCACAGCGAGGAACGAGACGTAGAGAAGGCTCAAAGGGCATGCCGATATCCCACTCTCTCAAGATGTTCCATTCTCCTCTTCCTACTTGAATCGGATTTTGAAAAGGCCTCACGCTCACTCTGAACCCTCATATCGTAAGATCTGTGGAGTCAACGCAAAGACCTGAGCGCAAAGGACCACTCTACCTGGACATAGAAAGGAAAGTATACAAAGTTCCTGCACACATCATCGTTGCCTAGGAGTTATTCCTACCTCCGGTCATCCATCCTCCCACATGATGCTCTTCCTCGTAGCGGTCATTCCTGTACAAAAGTCCTCCATAGCACCTCTAAGTCGCCCCTTAGTCGGGCACACTTCTAAGCAACTCTTTAGTTGGGCGCACCTCTAAACCGTCTCTTAGCCAAACATACCTCTAAACCGCCCTTCAGCCGGACGCGTTCACACTCAATCCCTCATCATATACATTAACGTATTCTCTTACATCCTCCTTACATATTATCATTTTCTAAAAAATATTTCTAACTTGAGCGTTAGAGGGATAAATTAGGAAGCGAATCCCATCAATCTTTTGACCTCTTATTTGTAAGTTGTGGTACACAGATTCCAAGTTAACAAAGACGAAGACCAAATCCGCTCCAATTCCACCTGCGGCGGAAAATAGAGTGGCTCCCCATCCGTACAACCTAGAAATCAGGGACCATCATTGGCACTATCTGTGAAAAACGACTGAAAAGCCTAACTACTACAGAACAACGAAACAAACAC
>JAOVVI020008624.1:536-14086 GCA_028571085.2 Nepenthes alata
ATTATTTATCTTTGGTTCTTCGATTTCGTATATGTTTTGTATTTCTGTATGTATTTGGTTGGACTGTGATTCGAGATACATGGTTTTGCTCGGACGATAGGAATGTCTCGTACATATTAATGTGTTAAGTCCCAGAACATGTTTTATATTTATATATTTTGGTTTCGATATTTCCTTTGATTTTACATATGATATATGAGATTTAGATCTGAATAATGGCATGTGTCTCATACGGATGTGGTGACGGTCGCGATTATATAATGTGATCTCGTATCATATTATATAATATCATCTATGAGATTTGATCAGATCGTACTTATTATGATTATATCCCGGATGGACTGTTTAATACGGACGATGATTTAGTATGAAATATCTCCTTGGTTTTCAAGGATTTCACAGACCTTGTGTTTTGTTTTTACACGGTTGTGATTGTTATCCCTTCCCCCTAATTTATATAAACCGTTTAGATATATAAGATATTTGTTGAGGTTTAGGCTTACGTTCTCATATTTTATCCCTTCAAATTAGTGGCACGGATACGCTTGTAAGAGTTCAAACGTGATTTGACGCAGCATATCTCTATCGATGAGTTGAGATATTATGTTGGGTATGTTTCTAATTTTAAAGATATGCTATAATTATTGTTTATGGTTGGATAATAGCCCTGATCCTTGTATGAAAAATGTTAATGAGTTGTTATATTTGGATACATCCCTTGTGATTTTTGGATAGCAGGTCATGTATTATATTTGTCCAGATTTATATTCGATGAGGTCTTGTGTGGGTTTTATTATGTTGGGTCCGATATGTGTTCGGATTGACACGTTTGGGTTGGATTTTTATGGTTAATGGAATATATTATTGATTTTATTTTTGACCTGCGTATATTATATTCTTGGGTCGTGATAGAGGTGGTATCAGAGAAAAGGTCGTAAGGAGAAGTATTTTTGAGTTATCTGGGATAAAAAATTGATCGACTATTTAGTGCGATAAGTATAGCCTATGGTAAAGGATGGAAGTTTGGGTCATAAATGTTTGAATTCGAATCAGGAAGTTGATTAGTTGGATGTGATAAGTCACACGAGCGACATAATGGGTGATTCAATCCAGCAGCCAGATGAGAGTTTGGTTGGTTTGTGAATGTTGGTCTGTTCGGGGTAAGATGGAGTGCCCTTTGAATGATTAAGAGTGAGCTAGTTTGAAAAAATTTGGGATGCCTTATTTAATTAAGGCTTAAATTGAGCTTTAAAAAGTGAAGAATGTGTTTTAGATTTTTAGTTGTTCAGATAAAGTTCGGTCTATTGCCTATAAGTTGGAGAGTGAGGCAAGGCAGTGGTGGGCTTCTCAGTGCCATATTCCATTTCTCGTGATATCTTTGTGGAGGCAATTTTTGGAAGAGTCCCACTCAATTTGGCATTCAAGATAGTAAAGATGGTGAATTCTGGCTGAGGAAAGGGAATAAGTCTGTGGCATTTGAGATTTTATATAAATGTTATATGCTTTTCTAATTTCTAAAATGAGTATTGAGGATGCTTACCCCTGATGGGTAAACTTTGGTTTGCTAAAATTGTGGACTCTAGTGTCCAATCTGGGTCTATAGATATAAATACTTGACTGATCTGATTTTATTTGAGGTGTCAGACTTTGATGTGATATTAGAAGTGATTTGGTTGGTAAGTTGCCATATTAGTATAGATGATTTCAGTAAGAATATTCTAATTTGTAATATGGGTTATAAATTTTGAGTATGAGGAAGAGTCGATCGAGAGACGATGAAATTGATATCATTGTACTTATAAGTTAATTGATGAGAATGTGTGTCGAATTTATTTGGCATATGTGGCCACATTTGGGAGTCATTTTATGGTCATTAAGAATTTTTTGATTGTATGGTAACTCGAGGCTATTTCTTAGAGAAGAGGATTAGACTGGATTGTCTCCTGATCAGTAATTGAGATTGTTGTTGAGGTTTTGTTGGAAGTGGCATCGATTTTGAGGACCCTGCATAGAATCGATGAGGCATTGGCTGAGTGCTTTGCCATGGGGTGTTTAATGCCTTTGGGATGAGCTAGATGAATCAATGGGTTTATTTATAAATTATTAAAAATTTATTTTATTTGGAAAATACATTTTTTGATAAGCCAGTGCTGGGAGTTGATAGGTGGCTTGTTTGATCAATGGTTAGGGATCAATATTTTCTAAAATCGATCCTCATTTGGAGTATTGTCAATTAAGGATAATCGAGAGATTATGCCTAAGATAGCCTTCAAGATAAAGGTACGGTCATTGTGAATTTCGGTAGTATTTTTGGGTTAGTGATTTCGTTGACATTTTTTATAAATCTTATGAATCAGATCTTTTAGCCGTATTTGGGTATATTTGTGATGGGTTCATTAATAATATTTTTGTTTATTCAAGAAATTTATGTAGGGCATGTGGTGTGTCCGTGGACTGTGTCATAGCTGCGAAGGATAATTTGTTGTTTGCCCAATTGAGGAGATGCGAGTTTGGTTGAAAGTAATGTTATTTTGGGCGTGTTATTTCTTTAATGGCATATTTGTAGGTTTGTAGAAGATTGAAGCAGTGAACGGTTGGGAAAGGTCGTCGTTTGTCAAGAAGCTGCACAATTTCTTGGGTCCGGTTGAATCTGTTAAGTGATTTGTTGAAGATTCCTTGAGAATTGCAACGTCCGTGGGACATTTGGCTTCGAAGTAATCGGTGTTTATTGGAATAGTAATTATGAGGAGAGCTTTCATAGGGAAATGAAGGGTAGATTATCGACAATGTCAATTTGGTTGGTCCCTGATGGATTAAGTTAATCTGTGGTAGGTTGTGATGCTTCCGAGGAAGATTCGAGGTTGTGTTTTGATGTAGAGTATTCGGGTGGTTACCTATGGGTTACGGCGGTTGAATGTCTATGATCAGGATTACTTCATCCATTGTTTGGAGTTAGCAACTGAGGTCTTTGCTCTTAGAATCTAGAGGTGTTGTTGCACGAAGAGGGAATTGTGGTTTCATTAATCATAGGGGTTTGAAGAAATTATTTTGCAAAAGGAGTTAATCATGTGACAATGTAAATGGGTGGACTGCTTAAGGGGTGTGATGGTGAGTTTCAGTGTCAGGCAAGAAGGAGAATATTATTGGTGATTTTTGGGCCGGAAGTCTTTGGATTTGATGTATTATATGTTCATACGAGAAAGCGAAATATGAGCAGCTTTCATAAATTTTGCTTTGGGATTGCCATGGATAGTGAGAGATATGGACACGCTTAGGATAATTGTGGATTGGCTATCGAGGTTGGCCCATTTATTACCAATTCGGATGATGTATTTGGATGAAACGCTAGTTCGTCGGTATGCCAATGAGATAATGATGTTGCAGGATATTTCAGTTCTAAGGTTTTGATTGTGATCTAATGTTTGTGCCGAATCTCAGCACAGGTTCGTATAAGAATTTGAGCACTCAGTTAAAATTTGATATGGTGATAATTCGTTGTTAGGTGATCAATCAAAGGAGTGCAGCAGAAGTATGTGGGTTCGTAGCCCTTAGTTGTAAGATTTGATTTGGATTTTAGGTAGAGAATCTGATTTAAAATCCGATTTGAGGACATTGGTTATGTAGAGGTTTTGTTGAGTCCTGCGATTTTTGAGACGGCTTCAATTGGATCGGTCTGCAATCTCACGCGGTAGAAGGAAATTTTTGCCGACAAAGTGGTAGGTAGGTGGATCCATTCCAGCCTATGTGCATGTTGTTCAGAATCAGAGTTGTATTAGGATTTTGCACTATAATATCTTTTATTTTCGTTTTCAGCGGAGAAGCTGTAGAGTTATCAATGAATAATTCATACACGGAGTGGGCTTCGAACCAAGCTCCTATCTGTGGAAGACATTTTTGTGAAGATTAGAAATGAAGTTCTTTTTGTTCGAGCGGTCATAAAGTTGGACGCGATCAAGCAGAGTTTCGGCTAGTTGGATGAAAGCCCAGGGAGCAGTTGAGGTTGTCAGTAGTTATAGTGGAGTTGGAGTGATCTAAAGTTCGTAAGGAACCCCAAAGATTCTCCATCTAGGGTAGAGGCAAGTTGATCATACATTTTGTACCTAAAGGAAGAAGCCAAGAAGAAGAAGCTTTCGAGATTTTATTTCTGGCCTTCGTTGAACAACAATAAATTTGGTGGCAATTAGGATGGCGATGGATAAGCGGATAAGTTGGCTCATTTCTTGCTGATCAGAATGTTATTCCCGAGTTAGGCTGTCGACACATTATTGAGATGAGGAGATTGTAAGATATTCTAATTTTGACACCCTTGATTGCGATTGGAAGCAAGAGATCAGATTTGCAACCCGATTGGATGATTGAGAAGAGTGGTCAGATGTTTCTGAAAGTATCATGAAGAGAAGAATCTTGAGTTTCAGGGGACAAATGATAGATTGAGGCTGAGATTTCATAGATCTTTTGAGGTTTTGTAGTGAAGTGGAGAGGTGGCCAATGGATAGGCGTTGCCCTGAGTTTGGCGGAATCATTATGATGTATTTTGTGTATATATGTTGTGAGAAATATGGGTTGATTCTTGGCATGTGATCAAGTGTGAGTTGTTACTGATTTTGAGGAGCTATTTTATGATGAGGTTTCGGTTTAGATTTTTATGACAAAAGAGATTAAGTGTTGAAAAATAAGATGACCATTTTGGTTATAATGTTTTTAGAAAATCTTTCGGTTGAGAAAATATATATATGATCTGTCCCACATGATTGAACTTGAGTCGTTGAAAATTAGCGAAAATTTATCGTATGTTGGTTTTTTGGTTCCGATATTAGAATAGAAAGATCAGGTGTTGAGGATCAGATTTTTTAGAGGAATCTTTTGATTGAGGTTAAATTCAGAAGAGTTGTCCTTATTTGTTCAAGGATTGATATGCGTAAAATTTTGAAGACAAAATTTTTATGAAGAGGGGAGAATGTAATATATCGGATCTCTATTTGAATTATTATAATATTTTATATAATTTTAGGTATTTCTGATATGAAAAAAAATAAATTAAAATATTATAAAATTTTGAGGAACGATCGAAATTTTGGAGTGGCACCTGGAGCGCGCTCATACTATTATTTGAATACCAATTAGATTTTAGAATATAATATAATAATAATAATAATAATAATAATAATAATAATAATAATAATAATAATAAGGAAAAAGAATGGGAAAGCAAAGTAGGAAGAGCGAGTCGAGGAGAGAGAAAAGAGGAGAGAGAGTGAGGCGTGGGTTAGGGTTCGCACGAGGAAGAGGGAAGAAGGAGAAGGAGCAGAGGAGATTTATAATATCCCAAATTTTATTCGAATTAATTTAATATTAATTATAATTTTGGACAAATTAGACGTGAAAAATTTAATTAAATATTAAAAAATTTTGGGAGGATATTTGGATTGGTTGGGCTGGTGCCCGAGGTACACCCGTGTTGTCATCCGGGTATTAATTCAGAATTTGGATTAAAAGAAATAAAAAACTAAAATAGAAAATAAAATAATAATAATAATAATAATAATATAAATAAAGAAAATAAAAAAAAGGAAAGCAAAATCAGAAGATAAGGATTGTGGGTTCGGGCAGAGAGAAGAGGGGAAGAGAAGAGAAGAGAGAAAGGGAGGCCGGCAAGCGCCATCGCCGCCACCGCTGCAGGAGCTCCCGACACCGGAAGAGGAAGTTGGTTAAGCCCTCTTCATGATGTTACCCTCCATTTTGTGCTCTGGTGTGTGCAGAAAGAGAAATTACAAGTCGAAGCCATGTGACCGTTGCCCGTCCGACGCCGTTACCGGAAGAAATTGATGAAATCAAGGTTTATAAATCCTTCCATTCTCTTTGTGGATGTCGATTATTAGGTTGTATGTGTGTATTTTGTAAAAAGCGACTGAAAGTTTTGGTGATTTTTTGTGGAGGCTCGCGATCGTGTAGAGAGAGAAAAATGTTGCCAACTCGATGCCACTCCGCTGCCGTCAAGATTGCTTCCACCTTCGTCGCTGGCGTGGTTGCTCTGCCTGAGTCGCCGCCAGCGTGAAGAGAGAGCGGTAGAGACGGGCGCAAAGAGAGAGAAAGGGAGGAGAGAGAATGGCTGCGTGTAGTAGAGAGAGAAAGTGGTGATTCGGATACTTCGGGATATTATTTGTTCAGATCTGTAAAGTATGAGGTTCAGGAAAGTATCTATAAACCTTCTCTTTGGTCTAATTTAATTTTTGATATATTTTGGATAATGTTTAAAATTTTTACTAACATGCATGTATTTTTATACACATGAATTATTAATTCTGGACATGCATGTGTAATTCATTGGATGTTTTGGGGGCTGTTGGATTAGATTTTATGATTTTGGAGAGTTTAATATTTTTCTGAAAGTTGAAATAATTTAGTGGACATTGTATATTTTTATATTAATATATTTGTATAAAAATGAGCATGAAACTTTGCATAGGTCATGCAGTCACATGCACGTGCCGGGTTGTGGTCATTATATTTGAATTCAAATTATTGGATTCTGGCCAACTCCCGACGGGGAGATTATTTTGTTATTTGAAAATTCCTTTCCGTCGGTAGGAAATAATTGGAGTAGTGACCCTTTCCATTTGGATAATTTGACTTGACCTTAGAATATATTTGGACGTCCTAATATATCTGACAAGTTTGAGGAATGCACCTAAAATTACGAGTGGTAAAACATAGTGATCAACCTTAGATATGGGTACACAGTACATGAATTTTGGCCTAAGGTTACCGGAATAATGTGTAACCCTTCCTCAAGCTAGTCTTTAAATAATTAGAACTCAGATTTGGTACATAATTTATACTTTTGTATTCATTGGTATTGGACTTTGATTTGGATATGAATTTTTAGACTTGGAGTTGAGATTCACCAATTTTTTCTATAATTGGGCTTGGTATGTCTCGTACAAATGATTTTGATTATATGTTTTGATTGGTACCTTTGAAATATCTATCGCGGTGCTACTTCAGTCTCTACGTACGCTATTGGGTCATCCGACTATCGGATTCTGCCCCATATCACAAGCTGATTGGGCAACAGATTTGGACTTGGACTCAGACTTGGATTTGGACTCGGATCGACATCAACTCTAGAAGTGGTCTGGATCACCTCAGTTTTGGTTATACACACATATATATATTTATATATATATACGTCCCGACGAGTACTATTTTTGAAATTTAGATATTTGTTTAGATTTGGATATTTGATTTGAGTGCGAGACTACCATTGAATTTTAAAATTTGGATCTTGAATTTTGGTTGAATTTTTCTTATTGGTGATTTGGATTTAATCTGAAATTTGATGGGATTTTCATCCATTGACTTCTCATCTGATTTATTAGACTCCTTTTGACTAAATATGATACTTGCTAGGTATTAGGCTCATTTTTCTATTTTGTCCATTCAGAGTAGAAGGTTCGGATGCAGTACAGGAGTAAAGAGGTGATTGATCAGATATTCATCTGTTTTGGTGAGTTTTAATTTTATTATGATTTATATTGATATTTGATATATTTAGATTATGAAATTGGCCGGATATGAGCTTATTGTTATATTTTAGAAATAGTTAAGTATTATGTTATGCTTGATTATAATTTTTTGGTTAGATTATTACCTCCCTTGCGATAATTGTAGAGCAAGTCACATTTATATTGTTCAAACGGTAGTTCAATGAGGTCCTATGAGAATTTTAAGTTTGTTGAGTGTATATTTTAGTTTGTCATACCCGAATTTTGGGACTTAGTATTATTTGTTTAAAATTATTTAGAATTTTAGATTTTAAAAATTATAATTAATTATTTAAATTTACCTACTTGGTCCGGGTTCGTGACAAGATTGGCGGTGATAGGTGCTCGTAAGCTGAGGAGGCGGCATGACGGTGGCGTGTGGTGTAGGTTACGCACAGAGAATGATGGCATAGTCGCACGAGGAGAGCAATGGCGGCAACCCAGCGACGCTAGCCCCGAGAGGTGATGTTGGGGAGGCTGGCGATGGCCACGCAAGGCAGCACCGGTTGCAGGAGGTGGCGGCATGGTGGTAGAGCACGTCGGTAGAGGGCTACGCATGGAGGAGAGAGAGAGGGTGTGGTAGAGGAGAGAGAATTGCCTGATTCAGGTGTTTCGGAGCATCATTTTGTCAGATCTGTAGAATATAATATTAAGGCAAGTATCCTCTAATTATATTCTTGGTCTAATTTAATTTTTAATATATTTTGACTACTGTTGAAGATTTTGCTAAATGCATGTATTTTTATATACACCAAATTCATTAAAAATGTACATGCATGTATGTTTTATTGGTCGTGCAGTGATTTTACATAGATATTTATGATTTGGAGGGTTTTCAGACACATGGACATATGTATATTTATGTATCCGTATGTTGTGAAACCATGAACCAGGCCGTGCATTGGTTTACATGCATGCTGCCGGGGGCGGGTCACTATTGGACCATGGTGGCCCGAGACCTGATGGGTCGTTATATGTCATCTAAGGTAAGAGATATTAGTACCACTCCCAATGGGGACATATATGATGTGGCCCCCTTCTGCCGATAGGAAGGTTGAGGCGTTTAGTAGCTGACCTGCCCCACTATGTATTTAAATGAGAACCATCATAAGGCATTGACAAAAAATTAATATATTCGGATGTCTTAATATATAACTAAAATTTGAGGTTAAACCCAAAATCACAGATGTAAAACATAGTAAGTTCTTAATCTATGGAAGACAGGGTACATGGATGGCCTTGAGTTATTAGCCTAAACCATAGCAGAGCCTTGAGCTGCTAGCTTAAATCGGAGCTAATATAGCTGTGATTACCAGACGAGGGTAGCCGCTCCTCAAGTTGCTATTATTTATCTTTGGTTCTCTAATTTCGTGCATACTTTATATTTCTACATATATTTGGGTGGACTGTGATTTGAGATATGTGGTTTGGCCTATGGATTGGGTGATAGAAATGTCTCATACATATTAATGTGTTAAGCCCCAAAACATATTTTATATTTATATATTTTGGTTCCGGTATTTTCTTTGATTTCAGTATATAATATATGACATGTAGATCTGGATGATGGTTTGTGTCCCACACGGATGTGGTGACGGTTGTAATTATATAATATGACCTCGAATCATATGATATGATATCGTTTATGAGATTTGATTGAATTATATTTATTATTATTATATCCCAGAGGGAGTATTCAATACAGACGATGATTTAGTATAAAATATTTCCTCGATTTTTAGGGATTTTATGGACATCGTATTTTATTTTTATACAATTGTGATTGTTATCCCTTTCCCATGATTTATATACACAGTTTATATATATACGATACTTGTTGAGTTTTAGACTCACATTTTTATGTTTTATCCCTTCAGATTAGTGACACAGATATATTTGTAGGAGTTCGAACGTGATTTGATACGGCATATCTCTATCGATGAGTGGAGATATTATGTTTGGTATATTTTTTATCTCGAGGATATGTTATGATTATTATTTATAACTGGATGATAGCCTTGATCCTTGTGTTAAAAATGTTGATAAATTGTTATATTTGGATACATCCCTTATGATTTTTGGATAGTAGGTTATGTATTATATTTGTCTGAATTCATATCCGATGAGGTATTATACGGATTTTATTATATTGGGTCTGGTATATATTCGGATTGTCACACTCGGGTTGGATTTTTATGGTTAATAGAATATATTATTAATTTAATTTTTGACTTGCATATATTATATTTCTGGGTCGTGACACCTATGACCAGTATTACTTCACCCATAGTCTGGCGTTGTCCCTTGGGATCCTTGCTTGAAGATTTATAGGTATTGCTTATAGGGGTAGCTATTATATAATGAACCCTAAGGGGTGAGAATTTGTCTCACAGAAAGAGATGACTACGCGACCATGCAAACGGGTTGATCTTTCTAAGGATTAGATGGTGTATTTTGGTATCCTTCAAGCAAAGTGAACCCTATTGCTAATAATCGGATGCCAGGAATGCTCGGTTGGGATATGTCTTGATGCTCGAGTGGTTTTAGGGTGAAACTCGAGTGGCTCCTAATGTTCAAGCAAATGGGATGCTTTGCTTTTGGTTTAGGAGGAAGAGTTGTATTCATGGACTTGAGATTTTGGGACTTTGGGTAGAGTAGCCCTCACCATTTTCATTTCGAGGATGATAGGGCAGCAAGAACTATGATACCATTTGGGTAATTATTGAATTGGCAGACTAGGGTAGCCTATCCATTGTGATTTGGATGATACGAGGGAATAGGATTAGTTGGCTTGCCGGTATGCTAATGGAATGATAAGTTTGGTAAGTATTCAAGTTTAAGGTTTTTGGGTGATTTCTTCGGTTGTGTTGCCTAGGTTGATTGTAATCCAAGGAATATGGGCTTTGCCTTAATTGTATTGATGTCCTTAGGATTTTCTTTAGGTTGTTAGCTGCAATATAATCTAAGTGTTTAATATAAATCAATAAGTCATGGGTGGCAAAAGAATTCGTATTATTCTGATAATGGTTAATTAGAGTAGTGCAATCGAAGCATGTAGGCCCTTGGCTCAGGAATTTTGGGATGGAGTTGAGATTCCAACGGTGATCCTTCTAGGAGAATATGAGGAATCAAAGTGAGAGCCTGTTGGTTCATTTGAAATTTTGTGGAAGTCGAGGAGGTAGTCAATAATTAGGCTTACCCTTGAGTTTAAGTAGGTTATCGTGATATTCCCCCATATACCAACAAATAAGGAAGTAGGATTATGTTTATGTTTAACAGTGTGGGATATCAGGGATTCATCTTCTAGCGAGGTTTCAATATTGATTTTCAATGAAAGGCATTGGATGTTGAGGATCAGAATGAATCAAATTATGAAGGTTCTCTAGGAATAATTGTCTCTCCAAGAAAGTAATTTGGGAGTGCATAGGCGATATCTGGGAGACTTTTCCCCTATTGTTAAGTTTTGATATTCATCAAATTTTGAGAACGAAATTTCTATAAGTATGGGAGAATTATAAGGTACCGATTTTTAAAATGTAGTAAATATGATGAATTAAGTTAAAGTAAGTGAATCAAGGTCAAATGACATATGAGGAATTGAATTGAAAAGCCCAAAGATTCAAAATTGGCAAAATCAGGAACGAAGTTATAAACCGTAAAATGTTAATCCGTGAATAAGATTTGAAGTTTTAAATTATGATAATTTTTATTTATTAAGCTAATATAATTAAAATTAGAGTTCAAAGATATAAAATATTAGGTTAGAAGCGTCAAAATAGGTCCCGGACGGCGAAAATGTAAAATTTCCTTGCTGCATGCTAGATGCAAGCCAGACCTGCGCCCACCGTGGGCTCAAGCGCTCAACGAGCACTGATTTTGGAGCAGGCATGCCTGTTGTGTGCCGCAGACCGTGCTCAAGCGCCGATCCTCGTAAAAGCTGAGTGCAAGCTTTATTACTGTTGGGAACGCATTTTGGGGGAGGAAAAGAAGCAGAAGGCCACGAGTAGATAGAGAGAGGGAGGGAGAAGAGAGAGAGAGGAGCAAACGAAGACTCTCGGGTTCGATTTCGGCTTCGAGCTAGTTGAAGAAATTATAGAACGGGCCGATGCAAGTGCTCCCATACCATTTTTATCTCATTTTTTAATTTTTATTCGTTTTTTATTGGGTATTATATGTCCGATATCCACCCAAACTGTAAAAAATATATAACCCATGATAATTGTTCAAAATATTTATGGTTTGTTGTCCAATTTGCCTTCCGTTTGGCCGGGTTTGGCTTTGTCAAACCCTAACCCACACCCAATTCGGGGTTCCCCCTTTCCCCTTCGGTTATGTGTTAAATTGACATCAATTTGTGAATCACCATGTTTCAATGATGCATATATATTAGCCGGACGTTCGATTTTACAAATATCAACCCGTTCACGAAGTCCGGATACTCTAAATCAACACTATTGCTATTCACCCAAGAATAAATGAAAAAGTTGCATACTTACACCCTAATTAATTGTTATGAAAGTATGATTAATTGCATGTGTTTAATTACAAGCTCCGAAAAAATATGATTGTACTCCGTGTGTGGAAGAAATGTGTTTCGGAGGCCCCCAGAGTGATAATTGCCTAATGTTGTAAGGAATTCTAATCTTTCCTATGCATTATGCCATCTATGCATCCAAATTGACTTGTAAAAAGATTTAAATTCAAAGAAATGATAATAATTATATATGCAATCAAAGGTAAGTCCATAATATGATTTGGGATCAAATGGTTCTTCCAGATGAAGATATTGAGGATTAAATTATGGTGGACCTTCCTTCAAATGAATAAGAACCCATGAAACTAAGACTATGAAATTATGATACAGAGGTAATACCCCTTGGTTTGCTAGTAGCATTATAATAGAGACTCAAGGATCTTCTTGATCGTGTATTTTAGCGGGTAATATTCTTGGCAAGCTTTTAGATATTATTATGAAGGACAAGAACTGCCCCGGGCCTCAGAGGTAATGTGGGGGCCTTGTGTTATCAGCCCGTTTACAGGTATGATATGTAGATGGCCCTTATCGCTGAGTCGATACTATGAGCTTATGACCTTAGATCATTGTGGTATATCATGAACATTTCCTCGTTCTCCCGCACACATAGTTAATAGGGCTTACTAATCCTGCTCCATAAATATAAATAATTATACACAAAGTATATCTCAAAAAAATGTAAATTGTATTCCAAAACATAATTGATCATGTTCCCGTTTATACATCTCTTTCATGATTAGCTCTTTTCTTTGCTCATCTTTACTTGTATTGTCTACTGTTTTTTATTATGATATACTTGTTGAGCTGTTAGCTCACCCTTATTTCTCCTTATCTCCAATTTAGCACAGGTTGAGATGTCCGATATGATAGTATAGAGATTTGAAGTAGTCTAGGTTTGGATATGAAAGATCATGTCGAAGACTAAGAACTTGTAGTTTTATTTATATCATGGAAAATTGTATATACATTTATATTTATTTTGAAATCTTAATATATATTGTACAAAATGACTAATGATAAGATAATTTAATTTTCACTATCTTTTGGATTTATTTATATTTTCACAGGATATGGTGGTTTATAATAGGCATCTAGTGGCATCTGTCTTTGGCTGACGTTGTGCAAAGATACACCGCGTTGGAGCCACATCTAAGTAGTGGCATTTGGATCCTGTGTAGTTTAGTGTTGTTGTTGTATGTTGTCGACGGTTGAGATTTTTAGATGTATTATGTATTATACAGGAGATGATATAGGTTTTTGTGTATTGGTGGATGTCCGTATTACAGAAGAAATTCTTTCAGATTTTTGGTAGAATTTTTGATCCATCACACCCTGACACTTTGCCCAAAATACTAATTAGAGTTTACAACCTAATTATCATATCAAAATAATTCACACAGCTCAAAAGCTGCCAAGTACCATTGAGGGTTTAATCAACAAATAATTCAAAATATCAATCAGATCAAAAAATT
>JAOVVI020008625.1:0-14086 GCA_028571085.2 Nepenthes alata
AATAGCCATTATACTATAGGACAAAGGGAATATAATATTCGGTTTACACTCTCTCGCCCTTCTACTTCCTCACTCTATTTTTGCAATTTCCCTCCCTCCACTGTCAAACTTCCCTCCCTTCCAGAACTATCTACCCTTTTCCCCTGTCTTCGTCCTCTGTGGATCGCATCGCAAGTTCATCCGACGACGCATGCAACACATTCTATGTCTGCTCTTTAGTTTTTGAGGAAACTATTAGGCCATGTATTTAAAAAATCAAATGTAATTTCGTTCTCTGTTGCTATTTTATCTTCCATGTTATCTTTTCTTTGGTAAGTAAGTAAATTTTATAAATGAAAAAGAAAATATACAGAACTAATGTTCTATCTCCGAGGCCTTACACGTACTCAGAGTCCATCAGATGAAGGTCAACCTGAGCAAGTGCACATTTGGTGTAGCATCGGGGAAGTTCCTGGGTTACATCGTGTCGCATCGGGGGATCGAGGCTAACCCAGAGAAGATAAAGGAAATTCTCGACATGCGATCTCCTCGGACAGTAAAGGAGGTCCAGAAGCTTACCAGGCGGGTGGCAGCCCTCTCTCACTTCCTGGCCAAATCAGCCGATAAGCACTTGCTCTTCTTCAAGGGCCTAAGAGGAACGAAGGCCCGAGGCTTTCGGTGGAGTGACGACTGTGAGGATGCATTCTAAGGGATCAAAAACTACCTGTCGAGCCCACCTCTTTTAGCTTCTCCCCAACTGGGCGAGGAGTTGTATCTGTATTTCTCCGTGTCCGACACGGCCTTGAGCTCGGCTCTGATACGTGAACAACACAGGAGACAGCAGCCCATGTATTATGTGAGCAAGAACCTGGCAGACGCGGAAACCAAGTATCCGCTCACGGAGAAGATTTCCTTGGCATTAGTTTATTCGGCACGAAATGTTAGACCATATTTCCTGGTGCACAGGGTAGTGGTCTTGACCGACCAGCCATTGAGGGCCATCTTGCAAAAGCCTGAGATATCCGGACGATTGGTCAAATGGGCCATTGAATTAGGATAATTTGATATCAAATTCTGCCCGAGACCAGCCTTGAAAGGTCAGGCCCTCACGGACTTCATTGTTGAGACAACAACGCTAACCAACGGTGATGGAAGTCATCCTGGCACGGACGAGTTCAGCAAGACACCAACATAGACCCTGCACGTGGATGGCTCCTCGATGAAGGACGGTTGCGGAGTTGGTGTTGTTCTACGCATGCCCGAGGGGTTGGAAATAAAATATTCACAAACCTTGGGGTACTTGGCCACTAATAACGTCACAGAATATGAAGCATTGCTGGCTGGGCTTCGGTTAGCTAAGGAGTTCTCGGGCAAAAACCCAATCAATTACAACGACTCTGAATTGGTTGTTAACCAAGTCCACGGGAACTTCGAAGTCAACAGCCCACAGCTCTTTAAGTATCTCTCCAAAGTCATAAGTGCGACCTCCGACTTCAAAGCAGTCGAGTTCGTCCACATTTTAAGGGAAGAAAACACCAAGGTCGACACGCTGGCAAGGGAAACAGCTGCGGGAGATCTAGAACAGTATGCTCGGGGGATGCGAGAGGTTCTAAACAGATCCAGTGTTGAGGACCCCGAGCCAGAAGTGATGGAAGTCTCAAACAGCAGCACCTAGATGACTCCCTACTTGAGATACCTATCTGACGGCACATTGCCTGAGGACCCGAACGAGGCCAAGAGGGTAAAGAAGACAGCGGGGTGGTATGCGGTCATGGATGGCCAGTTGTATCGACGGGGATTCTTAACCCCTCACATAAGGTGCCTCACCCCTGAGGAGGCCGAGTATTCCCTCTAGGAGGTGCACCTTGGAATATATGGGTCCCACATCGGCGGAATGAACCTGGCCTTTAAGCTCATGAGGCAAGGATACTACTGGCCAACGATGAAGTATGATGCCATGGACTTTGTGCGCAAGTGCGAGAACTGCCAACTCCGTAGCAACATAAGTCATCGCCCCCACACAGATCTCTAAGCAATCCAATCGACGTGGCCGTCCGCCCAGTGGGGGCTCGACATTCTCGGACCACTCCCGATAGCGTCCGGACAGAGGAAGTTCCTAATTGTAGAAATAGATTACTTCACTAAATTGGTGGAGGCAGTACCACTCGCCAGGATAACAGAACAAAATGCCACTGAGTTCCTCCGATAGAACATCATGTGTAGATTTGGGATCTCGGAGTGCATCGTGACCGACAACAGAACGTAGTTCATCGAGAAACAGTTCACCAAGTACTGTGCCAGCCTGAAGATTAATTTTGTCCACAGGTCAGTGATGTACCCCAAGGCCAACGGGCAGGTGGAGGTCACAAATCGCACGATCTTGCATGGACTCAAGACCAAGCTGGAGTATTCTAGGGGCTCGTGGGTACATGAGT
This sequence comes from Nepenthes alata, assembly GCA_028571085.2. NCBI lineage: Eukaryota > Viridiplantae > Streptophyta > Magnoliopsida > Caryophyllales > Nepenthaceae > Nepenthes > Nepenthes alata. Next base: position 2,415 of record JAOVVI020008625.1, read on the forward strand.
TGCCATCCGTTCTCTTGTCATACAGGACGATGCCTAGGGAACCCACGAGGGAGACCCCCTTTAGCCTCTGCTATGGGGTTGAAGCAGTCATCCCAATAGAGGTCGGCCTCCGGAGTCTACGGGTAGGATGCTTCACTTTGACTGACAATAGCCAGAGGCTCCGGGAAAACCTCAACATGCTCAAGGAAGTTCGCGACCAAGCAAGGCTGAGGGTAGCGGCATACCAGCAGCGGGTTGCCCGCAATTACAATAAGAAGGTAAAGGCACTGCAGTTCGAGGTAGGGGATCTTGTACTGAGAAGCGTGGAGGCCACGAGCAAAAGCGCTGACAGAAATAAGCTCTCCCCGAATTGGGAGGGGCCATTTTTGGTCTCTGCCATCCTTCGAGGTGGGGCCAAGAAGTTGCGCGTCCAAGAGGGCAAGCTAGTACCCCGAATATGGAACGCCGCGCACCTCAGGAGATATTACCAATAAAGAACATTGCCTGCTGTCTCGGTAACCTGCCAAGCCTAGGCTATCCCTAAGCCAAAGTAAAACAACCCTCTCACCCCCTTAAAAAAAAGAGAGAGAGAGAAGGGGAGAAAGGGAGGTCAAGTCTAAAAACTCGGTTCCGTCTGAGCGGCCCAAGAGGTCGTATTTGAAAACTCGGTTCCGTTCATGCGGCCCAAGAGGTCGTATTTGAAAACTCAGTTCCATCTGATCGACCAAAGAGGTCGTATTTGAAAACTCGGTTCCGTCCGAGCAGCCCAAGAGGTCGTATTTGAGAACTCAGTTTCGCCCGAGTGGCCCAAGAGGTCGTATTTGAAAACTCGAATCTGTCTGAGCAGCTCAAGAGGTCGTATGTAAAAACTCGATCCATCCGAGCGGCCAAGAAGGTCGTATGCAAAAGCTCAGTTCTGTCCGAGTGGCCCAAAGAAGTCGCATGACAAAAAGCTCAGGCGTTAATCGGGCGCAAGGCTAACTTGTTTAGCGCCAACACCCACCAAGACCAAACACTCCAGAAATCCAGGTGGGTGAATCAAACACTTCAGCTTAAAGTAAATGTCCATTTTATTCATGTACACAGGATACGAACAACAAAAAAAAGAGAGAAAAAAGAGAGATAAGGAGAGCTCTACAATAGCTAGCTCTCGGAGGGACCTGGCGAGGGGTGGTCCCATGCTGCCCTTCTTCGTGTGGTCGAGAAACCTCTGCCTGGCCTGAACTCCCCAGCTGCTCAGAAGGTTGAGGATCACCCGATGGTCCAGGACGTGAGGATCTGGGAAATGGCCTTCCTGCGATGCCGTACTAGTCCTCTGGGCATGTGGCGCTAGCATTCTAAGGATCCAACACGGCCGCAGGAAACTTCGGATATAGCAACCACATTAGTCGGCGGCACAAATTGATGTTGTCCCTGTACTTTCCCTCAAGCACATGTGCTATATCCACGGCCCTCACTGATGTCCAAAATGCTTCCTCCAACTGGAGGTTCCTGTCCCGGAGAAGCCCATATTGAATCTGCTGAAGCCTCAACGTGTCCTCGAGAGAGGCAATCTTCACATTAGCCTCAGCAAGCTCAACTTCCAGGCGTTGGCTGCCCTCTCCAGTGACCCTCTAGGACTCTATCTCCGAACAGACCTAGGCAACGTCGCCAATGAGCCGGTTGAGGTTCCCGGCCAGATCTTGAAACTACAAGAAAAGACAGGTTCATTAAGGCATAAACAACGGAAAACAAGGTAGCTGGAAAGATAGTGAAATACCCTAGAGACGAAAGAGTCGTGGCTTTGACCACCCTCTCTTGCAACCTCGGGCTCCAACGGCTTAGCTGTAGGCGTTGCGTGGACCTCAACCACCGCCTCAGGTGAAAGACCGTCAGAAACTGGGAGCTCAACGACTTCAGGGGGCTCTGAGGCCGCAATCCCAACCTTGTCCCCACTTAAGGTCTCGACGGTATCCTCAGGAGGGGCGTCGACGGTTGGCTCCACTCCGCAGGGCTCCTTAACCTCTGTAGCTTCCAAGGCTAGAACAATTAAGATCGTTGCCGCTTCCTCTCCATGATTATCCGCAGCCCCCCCCCGCAGCCTCCAAAACACTAAGGTCCCCGGATGGACCTCCAAAAAAATCTGAGACCTCACCAATGATCTCTGCGGAAGAAGAAGGTCAAGGAACCTCAGACTCCACAATGGGTTCAGCGACCAAACCCCTCGATCTCCTGACGAGAGGCGCGATCACGACATCATCATCGTCGGACGAGGAGCACTCGACAATTGACATTTGACGCTTTGAAGCCTCCGTCTAATGACTCTTCCGTGACCGCTCGGATGGCTCTTCGATTGTAAGAGAACTCCCCTTCTTCCTCAGTCTCTTCTTCTTCTTCTTTGCAGGGGTAGCAGCGCTGGAGTCCTCGGCCGTAGACACCCACTTGGCCTTCGCCAAGTTCTCGGGCGTCAACCAAGTATTCCGCTTGCCAACATTGAAGCTGCTAAGGTTGGCCATCACCAAGTCTGTGACCAGCTTGGCAATCTCCATCTCCTCCTTAGTGGCATCCGAGCAGTGCTTGCTCGCCACGTTTCCCCAGGTAAGGGAGAGGGACCAGTTCTCCCGAACGCCCAAAAAGAAGAATTTATCTTTCCACCTTTTGGTGGAGTCAGGGTTTCCTCCGCTCATGACGGTGAACTACGGACAATGAGCCATAATGATCCAGTCCAAGTTATGAGTAAAGCGAAACATGACATTCACCATCGACACCTCAAGCACCTTCTTATTGCAACGTGCGAATACAAAGAGAGAAACCAGGTACCTAATGGTGTTGGACTGAAGTCTCGCCAACGGGACGCCTAGCTCCATCAAAATGTGATACAGCTCCAGAGGGACTGGGAAGCAAAGCCCACCCTTGAGATGGACGTCGTACACAGTGACAAAGCCATTAGGTGGGCTGCACGTTCTCCCAGCGGCTCCAGGAACCACCATCGTCACTGAATCCGGAATGTTGTACGTCACACGAATGGCCTCGAGATCTTTAAGGGACAGACAGGAAGCGATTTCCTTAGCCCCAGAAGAAGGATCTCAGCGGGAACAAGAAAAGAGGAGCGACAACGAAGGGATTTGGAAAGAAGGAAGAAACGGTAAGGGATGCGTAAAATGAAGAAGGAAGAAACGGTAAGGGATGTGACGGACCAGATTATTCTCCATCGAATAACCTCCGTCAGAAAGATAAAGACAAGTAGACAAAATGACAATAATAAATTTTTATAGAAAATTGGGCAGAGTTCCGTCTGTAAATTGGACATTTCTAAAATACAAACACATGAAATATAACCCTACACAATAATCCAAAGAAATTCACAGGAAAATCCATAAGTCCAATAACAAACCACACAGAATCTAAACACCACGACAACCGAGGCGGCTCCGGCGGCGTGATCCAGACAACACTGGGAAAGAAGGATGCCAACAGGAACCTCAAACTCACCACAAGGCAAGACCTACGAAAGCATATAAAGACCACAATACACAGCGGACTGATACATATACATGCCATCCATCATCCACTATCATAAGATATCCCCATACAAGATTTATCAGTTACAAAAGTCAAACCCAAAAAGATCCCTGTCATAAAAACTAAGCCCAAAATCTTCAGCCCTGTACGCAAAACAGCTCTCTGCTGAGCTTCTATGATCTACACGGCCTCGTCAAGCATCAAGGCATTCTCATTTGAAAATTATAGAGCAAGGGTGAGCATAAAGCACAGCAAATGCAATCATACACCACTAACTAACAACAAGTAACGGTAAACAATAGCTGGAAAGAAAAAGCATAGGGACAGTATAAGGGAACGCGAGAGGGAGAAGAACACTTGAGATTATCCGATTCACTTACTTATGTCAGTTACATTTTATTCAGTTTTATTTTAACATTTATCTTTGCGGACCCTGGAGCTAGTAGGTCATACCAGCCAACGAGGCGAGAGAACAAGGAAAGGAATGTGTTCGCTACACATTCTAAAGCCACGGCTACATTTTAGGTCTGCAGCACTCGACCACTGGTTGCATCCATGCAGCAACCAACGAACGACTACATCTCACTATGTAGCGTTCAACCAACACGCCCCACACCCCCGGGGACAAGGGCCGTCCTCGTTCTTCCACAGTAGTTTTCTAAAGCGTACCACGAACATCTCCCGCTCTCATGAGCGACCAGAATACGTGGCCATGTATTCCTCGGGTTCACACCGCGATGGACATGGTAAGTTAAAGAATACTACCCCTATGAATCATTGTCCTAGTTTCAAGGTTAGTTTCCACACTTGGAGAGAAAAATCCATATTTGCCACACTTGGACATGGTAAGTTGATTTGAAAGATCCATCTTCGAAATCGACACGTGTCTGTTGTTATTGCCATGCCTTTTCGATGCGCCATTTCACTTCAACAGTGGTGGGCTTTATTTAAACCACGAATCAGTTCAACTCTTCCAAGCTTTTCTTCCCAAAAAATTCTAAGTCTTCGTCCCGCCTACTGCTCTGCTCTCATGACTCCTTTAGTTTCTGAAATCCACACATTGTTTTCTCGATGCCTAGTGAGCTGGATAAGGCTTGCTCACCCCCTGCTAGCCACATTATAGTATACGAGGCACACCTGCGGAGGCACACTTGCACACCTGCTACCCACATTGTTTTCTCATGACTCCTTACGGCGTTCGGCATTCCCATCGTCCGACTCTACTCGAACGCCATGCATTATCCGTGTTTGCTGTGTATATTCCTCTGCCACCACTCACGGCTGCTGATTGTGGGGGCTGTCAAGGTGATATTCTGGTTCACCCAGAGTGGGGAATGGATTTCTTTATCCCCATGGGAGCTCCGCATTAGTAGCGCCATTTACGTGTCAATCAAGAATTCGAAGAACCCATTCTTCTTCGTGTGAGTTACTGATGGTTGGCCCTTGTCACAGGATTGGGGCAAGGTCCTTAGAGAGTTCACCGAGAAGCCCACCAAAGAAGTGGTGGAGGCAGTGGAGCCACTACTGTAGTTAGTGAGGGGGCATCTCTCTGAGTTCAGGAGAGATCACTTAGTCTCCAGGGTGGAGGCCAAGAGGGCTCGTTGGGATCCCCCTTCCCCTGTCCAAAAGTTCAAAGTTCTGCCGGTGGCTTCGTAGCCAAAGAGGAAAGTTGGTGCTCTCACGATCGACGATCCCCCCAACAGCCCTAGGAAGAAGAGAGCTGCACTACCAGAACCTTCTTCCTTGTCTTCTACGAAGCAGGACTACCAAAAGGCTGGGTGGCTTGTTAGAGTTGGAGAGCGTTTAGAGGTTGAGGTTTTTGTGGCTGACTTTGGAGCCCTCGAGGGAGCCACTACTAGAGGCACTGGCGCTGAGCCATCACTGTCGGGTGACTCGGTGGCACAAGCTGCACCAGTGGAGCTGTTGCTGGAAGTCGCCCGATTAGAGGAGTCAGCTACAGAGCCAAGTTCTGTAGCTATCCACCCTTTTGTACCCTCATGAGGTCACTCAGGAGTTGTGGGCCAAGTTCTGGGAGGGGTCAACATCTACCATCATATTGTCAAGGTGTTGCGTCTAGACTTCCCTACTGGCGTCCTTGATCCCATGAACCGTGGTGCCCAACAGCGTGAGGACCTGGTTGACTTCGCTCGGGGTGCACATGGGCCTCTCCCGCGTCTTACTGGGAGCTCTGCCCCATAGCTAGGATTTTTGTATTTTACTTTTTGCTCCCTCATTGTACTGTACTTGTAAATGAAGTATTATTAATAAAAAGTTCATTCTGTTGACGCATCACATTTCATGACTTTACCCGGCTTTCTTTTTAGCCGTTTCTTTATTTGCATTGACTGGCCGACCAACTTTTGTACTTCGTACGAGATGGACGGTCGTCTCGTAACATTAATCGTTGCAGTCTGGCTGCTCGGAGATGTGTGTTGTGCTTTCAGATGGACCTAAGTCCTTGAGGAGATATTAGGGTTAGTCCTGACGTTGTATCAAGCCGTTTGTATATTCAAGTGCACTTTTGTTTAACGAGTTGAGCTTTCGTGTTGCAGGGTGCTGCCCATGCTATGATTCTAGGCGGCCAGCCTTCTATCGGAGCGTTTGTTTTCTCACGCTTTGCTCTAATTTATTGACCATTATAGATTGACTGTGCTATCTCCTACTGGAGGAGGTTATCACGCATGCCATTTTAAGCCCCCTAAGGTTTGTTATTAAATCACGAATGGGCAATTTGGGATGAAACTAATGTTTAATTCAACCGATTATTGACTGTTTGGATGACCAATGTTTAATTTGACTACTTACAGGCTGCTTGGATGACCAAATTTAATTCAACTGCTTACGTGCCGCTTCGATGATCAAGATTTAATTCGACCGCTTACGAGCTGCTTGGATGTCCAAGGTTTAGTTCGACCACTTATGGGCCGCTTGAATGACTAAGGTTTAATTGTGAGCAAGTGAAAATTCACTCGACTTAGGAGCAATCTAGGTCGTCTATTTTGTACAATTTGGAAGCAAGCATTCATATGGAAAAAATAAAGAAAAGAAAAGCATGGAACAATGTGCATATGAAAAGGAAAAAGAATGCCTTTTATTAATCGACTATGTACGTTACAGGCATGCTTCAATCAAACAGATGACCTACCCGGGTCTTCATTGGTAGTAACGCTTTAGGTGGACCGCGTTCCACGTCCGCGAGAACAACTTGTCATTTCAAGTTCGGAGTTTATATGTGTTCCGGTTGACTGTTGTGCCCGTAACCTCTATACTTCGTAGGACCAAGTCTCCAACTTTGAATTGCTACACTTTTACCTTCTTATTGTAATAACGAGCGATTTGTTGTTGGTAGGCAGCTGTGCACATCTTGGCTACGCCGCGAGCTTCCTCCAATAAGTGTAGGTGTTCCCTAATTTTTTAGGAATTGTCAAGTGCATCGAAGAATTCGACCCTAAGCCTAGAGATGCCGATCTCGACCGGTATCACTGCCTTAGTCCCATAACAAAGGCTGAAGGGAGTCTCACGACTTAGTTCCTTACGAGTTGTCCGGTACGACCATAATACAGAGGGTAGTTCATCAACCCAAGAGCGCATTGCGTCCTCTAACTTGGTCTTTAGATCTTGTAGTAGTGTCCGGTTGGTGACTTTTACCTGCCCATTCTTCTGGAGATATGCCACCGAAGTGTGGACTAATTTGATACTTAGATTGGTGCAATACATGGTAAATCACTTCCCAAATAATTGGGTTCCATTATCTATTACGATGACCTCGGGAATGCCAAATCTACTCACTATATTGTGGTGGATGAATTTCAAGGTGTTGTGCTTGGTGACTATGGCCAGTAGGGCAGTTTTAACCCATTTAGTAAAGTAGTCTATACTCATGATGATGAACTTCATCTACCTAGTTGCCATGGAAAATGGGTTGAGAATATCGAGCCCCCATTGTGTGAAAGGCCAAGAAGCTTGGAGGGATTTCAATTCCGCCGGTGGCTGGTGGAGAAGATTGCCGTGGAGTTAACAATTTTTGCACTTCTTCACAAACTCTAGGGCTTCCTTCCTCATTGTTGGCGAGTAATATCCCTGGTGCATGACTTTCAATGTTAGGTTCTTACCATCAATGTGTGATCCACATATCATGAGGTGAACTTCTCTTAAAGTGTAGTGGGCTTCCTCGGGGGTAAGACACTAAAGGTACGGAGTCGAGTATCCCCGGCGATACAGCCTTCCATCAACCATGATGTACCAGCCGGCCGTCTTTTTGATCTACTTAGCCTCGTCCGCATTCTCCGGCAGTATACCATCTGCTAGATACCTCCTGTACAGTGTTATCTAGTTTTCATCGTCCATGACTTGCATCACTTCATGCTCCTCTATGCTCAAAGTGCTCAAAACTTCCCTCATGTCCATCGAGAACTTTTCTTGAATTTTGGCCGCCACTGCTCTAACGAGCTGGTCGACCTTCCAGTTTAGTTCAGGGGACGTGGAGCAGGTTCAACTTATCAAACCTCCGGATCGTACCTTTTGCCTTATCCATGTATTTGGCCAATAGAGGGTTGCAAGCGCTGAAGCTCTCGTTGATTTGGTTAACGATTAACTCTGAGTCACTGTGGACGGTCATTCGCCTAGTTGAGCACTCTTTGGCTAGTCGTAGTCCGGCTAAAAGGGTTTCGTACTCGGTAACATTGTTGGTGGCCGAAAAATTGAGTTTCAGGAAATATGTCACTTCAAATCGGTCCAAGGTCCTCAAGACCACTCCGGTACCACCACTTGAGTTAGTTGACGAACCGTCCACGTTGAGGACCTATTCTGGCTCTTCTAGGCAGGGATTTATGTCTTTAGCGTGGGGCTCATCGACGATCGGGGTCATGGTCTTAACGATAAAGTCGGCCAGGGCCTGTTCTTTGATGGCTTGCCTAGGCCGAAATTCGATGTTAAACTCTCACGATTCAACGGCTCACTTGACTAGTCGTCCAGAAACATCAGGTTTCTGAAGGATGCCCTTCAGAGATTGGTCAATTTGGACGACCACATGATGAGCATGGAAATAGGGTCTCAACTTTTGGGCTGAGAAGACGACTGCCAAAGCGAGCTTCTCAGTGCGTGGGTAGCATTTCTCTACACCGGTCAATGTCTCTCTCATATAGTAGACTGGCCTCTGTGCGTTAGAATCTTGGCGTATCATAATAGAGCTAAGAGTCGCTTTTAATACCGCCAGGTAGAGGTATAGCTCTTCTCCGTCTCTTGGTGACGTCAGCAACGGCGAACTAGCCAAGTATTGCTTAAGCTCATCGAAGGTGGCATGTCGCTCTACCGTCCACTGAAATCCGTTTGCCTTCGTCCCCCTGAAAGCCTTGAAGAATGGCTGATACTTGTCTCTCGACTTAGCCAAAAAGCGAGACAGCGTTGCTAGTCTTTCAGTTAGCCTCTTGACATCATTGACACTCTGGGGTAGAGACATGTCAGTGAAGACATGTCTTCACTGGATTTTCTTCGATCCCTCACTAAAAGATGATAAAACTAAGAATTTTCTTGATGATACTACAAAGACACACTTGGTCAGATTCAACTTTATTTGGTGTGTATGAAGAACCTCGAAGGATTCAGCTAGATCGCGAATATGGTCGTTGGTGGTCTTGCTCTTGATGAGCATGTCGTCTACATACGCCTTCATATTACGACCGATCTGCTTATCGAATATCTTATTCACGAGCCTTTGGTAGGTGTCACCCGCATTTTTCTGCCCAAAAGACATAACCTTGTAACAGTAGGTGCTTAGTCGGTCATGAACGAGATGTGCTCCTCGTCCTCTGGGCTCATCCAGATCTTATTGTAATCCGAGCATGCGTCCATAAAACTCAGCAACTCATATCCATATGTGAAGTCTACCAGCAAGTCAATCTTGAATAAAAGAAAACTGTCATTTGGGCAGGCTTTGTTGACGTCGATAAAGTCGATGTACATCCTTATTTCCCGCTGTTCTTCTTGACTAGGACGACATTGGAGCGCCAATTCGGGTATTGGTTCTCCCCAATGAACCTGACGTCTAGTAGTTTCTTCACCTCTTCCTGAATGGCTATGAGCTTTTTGACAGAGTAATTCCATCTTTTCTGTCTAATGGGCTTGTGGTCGGGATCAACACCCAACTTGTGGACTATTACTCAGGCTGGAATCCCTAGCATGTCGGCGGGCGTCCACGCAAAGACATATGCGTTCTGCCTTAAGAAGGTTATGAACTCATCACGCAGGACTCTGGCGAGTGAGCCCCCTATTTGTACACACTTTTCTAGATACTCCAAATTTAGTGGTATTAGGTCGATGGCCTCGTTAGACTGTGCCTGCTACAAGATTACTTTGTCTCGATAGTCTAACTCTTTTGCAGGCCTTTCATCACCGCCTGAAACTATCTGCGGCATGTAGCATGTCGTCCAGTCACTTGCTCACCTAATACTTCACCAATACTGTATGCTGTTAAAAATTTTATTTTTAAGTGCGGTATTGAGGTGATGGCTTCAAATGCCGCTAGGCAAGACCGGCTTAGGATGACATTGTATACGGAGGGCAGGTTAAAGACAAGGAAGGTGAGTGTGTGACTAGCCGTCTTGAGGTACGTGCACAGGGTGACCTCTAACTGTATTTTTCCTTGGACGACTACTGACTCATTATCAAGGCCATACAGTGGCCCTTTTGTCGGTTTAAGTTGATTCTTTTTGAGCCCTCACTTAAAGAATGTATCGAGATAAAATAAATCCTTTGAACTTCTATTATGAACAAAAACTCGTTTCAGCTAGTAATCAATAGAACTATCTGAAACGAGTGCAGATACAACCAGGGGATAAGTATGTGGGAAAATTACATGAGCCATGTCATTTTCAATAAAGCTAATAATATTTTCCTCCACCCTTTAATTCTTGTTCCTAGCTTGTTCGTCCTAATGATCTAACTGATGGGCCTAGGGAGGCCTAGTGGTCACCATGTTGACCATACCGGTGGCAACCGGGTTCTGTGGTTAGGGCTGGTCGGATCCTTTACTGTTGAAACTCTGCCGAGGGTTTCTCAAAAACTTGGTGAGGTGGCCCCTCTAGATCAGCTCCTCGATCTCCCGTTCGAGCATCTTGCATTCCCTCGTGATGTACCATGAAGATCGATGAAAATCACAGTATTTTGCTAGATCGCCTCCCCCCGTGTTCCTTAGTGGCTTTGGCCACTTAATAAATTTTTTTTCACAGATCTGCATGAGGATGTTGACCTGCGTGTCATTCAGCGAAGTCGGGTTGATGGGCTATACTCCTTCTGGATCAGTGCCCTTGTCCCGTGCTACTTCCTCTGGCGATTGTTGTCGCCCCCATTGTTCCTCTTTCCCTCGACCGAAAAAGCTCGAGGCTGGTCGGTCCTTTCTGAATATTTTACCTCGTTGGCCTCTTCAACAGCCACGTACACCCGGGGGATGGCTTCCTCTTCCCAGAAAGTCCGCAAATATTTGTGGGCTAGGTGCTTGAAGAAGTAGCCCAGCCCGAACGCAGAGATGAAGCTGCCAAGTTTCATCTTTTCAGCTTCATCTCTTCGGTGAGCTTAGGAATTCTCCTCGCTTTCACTGCAAACTGCTCCAGGAACTTCCTCGGGTTCTCACCTTACCTCTGCTTGATGTGGAAAAGGTGCCACAACATCTTCTCTTTCCAACAGTTGGAAGTGTACTGGGCCAGGAAGAGATCGATGAGATCCCAAAAACTCCAAATTAAGTTGGAAGGAAGCCAGTGGAATCAGATTTGGATGTCCCCTTACAAAATGAGGGAAAAATATCGGCACATTGCCGCCTCCTCTAGGCCCTAGAAGCTCAGACGAGTGCGAAAGTGATCCAAGTGGTCCATTGAATCAGTGCTCCCATCGTAGGAATTTAGGGTCGACATCTTAAACTTGGCCGGCATTGGTCGAGACAGGATCTCAGTGGTGAAGGGATATTTCTTTAGATCGGTGATGTGTTCGTCATCATCCTTGAACACACGGTTTCAGATCTTCTTGACATTTTCCTCCACTCGGGAGGAGTTTATAGATCTTTTAGAGTTAAGGTAAGTCCTCAACTTCATTCTTTCTATGGTACGGCACGTCACTGGCCGGCTACTAGTGCCTGTGGATCGGACGATCCAGGAGGCTCCCTCCTGTGTGGGAAGCATTTGCTCGTCCTGGGAGTACCAGGA
>JAOVVI020008626.1:1191-14084 GCA_028571085.2 Nepenthes alata
AAATGCATCAAAATACCTAAGAAATATACAAAAAGATATTTAATGTTTAACTTCTATTTGACTTATTATTATTATTGTTTGAAGCCTCCATGGTGAACAAGCATAAATTAAGCTACGAGGGGGACAGCAATTATTTGACCATGTCGGTAATGATGACCTGTCTAACACATTAGAATTATTTTATATTGTCGTATGAGAATGATAATTCTTAATATATATATGTATATATTTTGATAAAAAAATTAATATTGAAAATTCATGCTCTGTGTATGTATTGATTATTAAAAAATTGATATGTATTTAATTAAATAAAGAAGCACTTATTATTTATATAAAGGGGTGATTATAAAAATGGTTTTAATGTAAAACAACGAGTGTGCAAGAGGATAGTAATTTTTTAACTATTTATTTGATTTAAAAAAATTAATTTTTTTTAAAAAATGCGTTAAATTGCATAAAAATCTCATAAAAATAGACAAAAAATATAGATTAAAATATTAATATTTTAAAAGGTTATTTTTTATTTTTAAAGTATTTTTTTAAATATTTTTTTTAATGGTGAGTTAAATTTGATATATTTCAATAATTAAAAACGTAACAGAGAATAGTAAAACATTTTCAACCTCTTGTATAACATTCAAAGAAATCAAAATTAAATCCTCAACGCCCAACAAAAACAAATCTTCTTAAATTAACGGCACTCTACAGACTCCACCTCCACTTTCTTCTCTTACTCTCTCTACCCTATTTTCTCTCTCCACGGTCTTCTCGCGCTCTGTCTCTCCCTCTGAATGGCAGAGATGACCTGGGAATCGATTTGAAATCCACCCCCACTTGAAAACTGCTTTTTCAGTTTGCCCTTCTACCCTCATTTCAAACGTCGAAGCACACAAAACATCCATCGTTCTTACTTATTTCAACAAATCCGAAGAAAGATCTTTGATTCGGATTTTTTTGGATTTTGTCTATTACAAATCCTTCACAAACGTCTCCTTTTATGTCGGTCTGTCAGATCAATTAGCTTCCCTGTGCTTCACATGGCGGTTTGATTGCAGGTTGATCGATGTAAGTTGTGTTATCCTTCACCCTGCTTATTTGTTGCTTTGTCAAGTAGCAGATTAGAGCGAGAACGGATTGGGTGCTTCTAAAGTTTATGTTTTTTTTGTAATAGTAATTTTAGTGTTCCTGAGTTTTACTATTTGTTTGTTTGGTGAGGAGATCTGGTTGTGTCTGAGGATTTTCATTGATTTAACTGTTTGTCATAAGATTTGGCTGGAGTTCATTACACTTTTGGATACTTGGAAGAGAGTTTACTCTGGGATTTTGTCACTTACTGTTTTGTTTGGTTGCTTTTGAAACGATGGTGAAGCAAATGATTGATGAAGGTTTTTTTTTTTTATCTTCTCTAGCTAAAGCCTCTACCTGATTTACTCTATGGGTTCTTTCCTTGAAATGTATGAAGTTACCGTTGACACCTCATGCTTGCCCAAAAATAAAATAAAATATATTGGCTAGTTTCACCGGGAAAGGAAAATCTTGGCTTTGGGAAATTGAATCATGCATTTAGAGGTTCAATGGTTTTTGGAGCCCCCTCAACTTGCCACTTCTTTCTCCAGATCCTCTGTTCCTTCCTTTTCATTCTCACTTTGTCTGGAACATACGTTTACTTTAGTGAGAAATGAATTTGCATACCGTGACACTGTGGTGTCCACTGAACCCCATTATCTGTTCTGCCTGTGACTTTCATTTAACAATGCGTAAAGAGCTGTAAACTTATGATTTTTTCGAAAATGTGTAGTACATTTCCAGCACATGGGGGCTGCAGGGTGTGGACAGAAGTAATATGTACCGAACCCATTATACGTGATGTCATTCTTTAGTATGGGTAACCTGTAAAGAATATTCCTGGAAAAAAGAAAAAAAGGAAAGTGTCAAGCACTCGTCTTCTGGTTTGCGGCTGTTATAGGATTATGTTCGTGCAACTGGTATCCGAATTAATGCTATGCTTTGTAAGGTCTGAATCCCAAAACTTATTTTAATGATGTTAATGTTAAATAAATTGATGGATTCTGGAGATTTATTATGAGGTCAAAATTAAATGTCGGACCAAAGTGGGTTTAGCCTAAATGACACTTGACGTGCACCTGGCTTACACATGAGCACGTTTGGGTAGAATACCTGTGCCTAAAGTATGTACGAATAGCTCTTCTGCGCATTTAAATTGGAATGTCGATGCCTGTTGCATTCTTGTAGGCACTCATGTGCAGTACAGAATTAGTCTCTTCGCCTGAGCTGTACTTGACCAACGCATGTGTGCCAGTTTGTTATAAATAGGCATTTTGGCCGATTTCAGCTCATTTCTTATGGAATTTCGAGAGAAGAGGGAGATAGAGAAGAGGAGAAGAGAGAGAGAGAAGGAAGGAGAAAGTGAATTTGAGGAGGTCTTGAGCCAATTTTTAGGTAAATTCAAGTAAAGGTAAGTGCATGTAAGCCCCTTTTTTCCCTTTTTCGAATCTTTTTTGAAATCTCTAAGTAATACTTATTCGAATGCTCATATATGTATTAATTTCTTACTCTAAATAATTTTACTTTGTATGCATGTACATCTATTATCATTTCATAAAATTTTATAAAGTTCATGTCTTAAATTTATGGGAATATGTTTCAATACTGAAATTTTTGTATAAGTGTTCTTGTATGTCGCTAAATTTTGTGCCTATGCTTGCACATGTTATAAATTTCTATTCCATTATTTCTGCATGTCATAAATTTCTACATATTTGTTCCTACTTGTTTCCTATTTGCAAGAAATTGATAAAAATTCTACTTTGACTTGATGAACACAAATAGTTTAACGAGAATTCAAGTAGTTTCCTATTTGCAAATGTTTATTTATGGATTGAAATTAAAGTCTAATTTAACATTAATGAAATTTGATTTGGGATTTACACATATTAAAATTGAGTCTGGTTTTTAGTTAATTATGGATTATAAAACCAAAAAAAGTTGAGTATTTGGGTTCAGGGATACTGTGACATGTTTGGCTTATCTACAGATTCTTATGGATGCTAATAACATTATTGCTGCTTCTGAGATTGAGGTGGGTTTTCTGAATGGTGTCCACGACAAAAATCCTTGCCAGGAAGAGGAAACTGTTGTTCGGATAGTTGTAGGTAGTATGGAGGTTGATGGTCCAAATGTTAGCTCAGAAACCCTGGATGGATCAAACAACAGTGGAGTCACAGACCCTGCTATCAGTGAAGTTGTAGAAAATTTGAGCATACATGAGAAAATCAATTGTTTGCCTGCTTCAGATGCAAATGTAAGTATTGACTTTTTGAATGTAATGTGGTTATTGTGATGAATTGATCCAGCTTGTTATCATTTGATCATTGACACTAATATTAACAACCTTGTGCCTAGGAGGTGGAGTCAAAGGAGACAGATCAACTGAAGAATTCTGAAACACAAAAGAGTCAAGGTAAGGGCAAAATTGTGAAAATTTCAAATTCTAAAATTTCTGCAGCAACATGGGTGAAGAAAACCAGCAATGCCAGAGAAGTAAAGCTGAATTCCAATGGTACTTTATCTGCAAATTCGCGCCCAAAACAGACTGTTGCAAAGAGTAAATCATTTACTGATGATAATATTGTGAATAGCGATCCACACAAGACAGCAGAAACCACATCTTCAACAAGCACTTCCCACAAATATAAGGTAAACACATCTTGTAATTTTGCTTTACCATCTTCTTGATATGTGCTTTTTTCTTTATCTTAGTCTACCATTGTTTTAGCCTTGTCAATTCTAAAGTCACTGATCAATATCTCATTCTTTATTTCTTCATGCAGTTGCCTACAAAGTCTGCAACTGCGTCTTCGACTGATAATGGAGCAGAGTCTGAAGTCCCTGTGTAGGTTCACTTGACAATAGTTTCTCTTGGGTTCCTTCCTTTAATTGTTAGATACCAGATAAAGTGGTGTTAATGCCTAGGATCATGGTAGTATGCTTATTGCTTTGAAATGGTTGTTGAGCTGTGGCACCAGCTTTCAGATGATTTTAGGATGCAAAGGTGCTATATTAGTTGAAAAGAGGTTTTCTCTGCAGTTCAATGTGATATGTTGATATAGGGAAAAGGAAAAACTAAAACCTCTGTGAAAAGAACCTCTAAATACATTTGAAGGGAAGTCAGAATCTACTTTGTATCCTTCTACTTTTGAACCAATCCTCTTTGTTTTTATGTGAGGGGTCCGGGATGAATCATACCTTAGCTGATAGTCATCTTGTTATGTGATATTAGCTAGTCCTTTATTAGTTTATCCTTTAATTATTCTGCAGAAGTCCTGCTGCAGCAGATGCCGAATCCCACAGAGTGGGTAAACATCCCTTGCAGGGTTTTAGTTTTAGATGTGATGAACGTGCTGAGAGGAGAAAAGAGGTTTGTCTTTATAAAGGCCCCCTGAGGAGTTTTCTGGAGTTATCAGGAGATTTTTGATTCATAGTTACTTGGTTCTCAATCTGCTTCGCGGTACGCTAAAAAAGTGTCTTTTTCATAAGTGAATATCTTTGAGAATGATATTCAGCATGCGGTACGCGGGGGTTTGGCGAACCCGGTAACTATATTTTAACTTTTCAGCTAAATAGATCGTTTCTTTTTCTTGTTATTGGACAGTTTTACTCAAATCTTGAGGTAAAAATTCATGCAAAGGAAGTGGAGAAAAGCAACCAACAAGCCAAGTGCAAGGTGGTTCCTTATTAGTCATGCTTTATGATTTTACTGCTTCGTGACTAGTTGACATTTGCAAATAAATGTGGGCCGATCTTGATGAATTATTTAATGTCCTTTTGTAGGAGACTCAAGAAGCTGAGATTAAGCTGTTTCGGAAGAGTTTGACCTTCAAAGCAACACCAATGCCCACCTTTTACCAGGAGCCTGCACCTCCTAAGGTGGAATTAAAGAAGGTAGCTCCACTTTCTATTATAGTTTGCTTATTAAACATCGTATTTGATGTCTATTTAAAATTTCAGTTACTTGTTATAAAGTAAGTTATTTAAACTTAATGATTCGATATATAAGAATTATAATTATATTTGCTCATGTTTGAAGTGTATTCTGATTCCTTTGCTGAAGGCGGCATTGGCTCATATATCTCTCCATATCTGACAGTTTGAGCTGTTTTCAATGTTTATTTCCCCTACACCCTTTCAAATGCCTCCTTCTAAAATGGATTGCAAGTTGATAAACATGTTATTTTATGTCTTCTACTTTGAATATGCCCCAGTTGTTATCGCTGGACACATATCATCATCTAATAAATCTGTTGAAGTTATAAAATATTTTTCTGTTTGATTAGTTCTTCCTCACTGACCCTAGTATCCTTCATGGAACTTTTAAACCCTAGTTAGGATTGATCTACATCCAGAAGGAATGATGAGTAGAGATGGAGGTTAGATAGATGGCAGTTTCAAAATTTGAACTTCCAAATTCATGGGTTTTTGGTAGATGACACACGAGTCCCATCTCTTACTCATCCTTTCCAAACCAATGCTATTTGAGCTGAAAGAGTATATGTATCATGAAATGCTGATTCACTGATTCAAAATGTGATCTTTCATCATCTTATATTTCCCCCACACTTTAAATTAGAGATCCAATACATGAATATAAGCTTATATATTTGCTGACACTCCTGCCTCTTTCATGTTTTGGTTGAATTATGCTTTCTTCTGGTTTTACCACAATTATTTGATACTACGCCGCTGTATGCCAGCGCCTATCTTTTCTTCCCCTTTTACTTAGTCTGGCAATCAATAAGAAATTATGTTGGACATTGTTGGATCTTTTATTCAAAGGAAAGTTTTTGCGCAACCGTAGAGTTGTCACTGTTTGACCTAGTGGTTATAAATTCGAATTATGGATTCATCTTATATAAAGACAGGGAAGACTGTGTACATCTTATATAAAGACATAATGTTGGAGTATTGTGCAACGGCCTGCCTTTGAGCTTAAATCTTTTATTCAATGGCGAGTTGGAATTCATACTTATCTTCTCTTACACTGAGCAGTTCTAATCTTTTCTGATCCATGGGGCTCTTACAAACCTTTCATTTTGGTTTCTTTATCTACTTTACCTTAGGTCTCTTTTATGGACGCTTCTATGTTATTCTCGTGTGTTTGAGCCACAGTGTCCACACACTAATCTGACATTAGGTGGTGTTTTACTATACAATCCAGATTCCACCAACGCGACCCATATCTCCCAAACTCGGCCGAAAGAAGAACCCGCCAACTACAGATGCTGAAGCAGGTAGTTTGGACGAGAGAGTTTCACAGAAGAACAAGCAGCAGCCTGCGAAAGGACCTTCCACTTCCAATTCTAGAAGGCCACAGAGAAGATCCCTTCCCACATTGCCTTCCGATAAGACAACCATACCCGGCACATCTGACTCTAGAAGACCTGCCAAAGGACCTTCCACTTCCAATTCTAGAATGCCACAGAGAAGCTCTCTTCCCACATTGCCTTCTGATAAGACAACCTTACCCGACCCTGCTGATGAAGATGCACCACATTCACGAGAGCAGGAGAGCTCTGTATCGTTTGTCCTGAAAGAGGACTCTGTGCCCTTTGCTGAACCGCGACTAACTCTGCCACCCACAATAGAGGAGGAATCAATTATCTCAGTTGAGCAATGAACAACCACACTTCTTTGATTCCGATTGTCTTGAAAGAACAAAGCAATTTCTTTCTGGATTGTGGCTTTTTTTAATTTTTTGGCAAAGTCGGTCCTCAAGGATTGATCTGTTCTCTTGCTTTTGCAATTTGATGGTCTCTGGTTGTTTAGATTTTGATCAATACCAAAGTGTCAAATCGTTGCTCTGTGTTGAAATATTTGTGGGTCAGTTTTGGAATGATCTGTTAATATTATTTTGTAGCTTGTACCATCAGGAAACTGCAATCTTTGATGATCTGGTAGAACTGGCATTGTTAGTTTTACCGAGGATATTGTTTGCTTTCATTTTGGTAGCGAATGATGCAGGCTCCCTCCTACTTTGGCTAAATTCTGGGTGTATAATCTCACAATTAAAGATCAGTTTTTGGGTTTGAATTTATAATAAATATTTGTTTATTCTTTGACAAATTGAGTGGTCTTTTATCTGGAGCAAGATTCTTCCTATTCTTGAATGGCATTTTTGCCTCAAAACAACAAAAACATATGTAGGATTTTGATCTCTCACAAACATTGGCCATTTTTTGGTTGAGATGAGTTTACATCTGCTCATGTTCAAATTTCTATTGATTTAATTTTAAGATCGATCTCAATTGTGCACGAGGAAAGATAGATGGCGAAATAAGTATTTCATTTGATGTACTTACAAAGGCTGGCTGTTTGTTTGCCATTGCCAATTAGAATTTCAGCTTCAAGAAGTAGCTGAAAGGAAGCAGATAATGAATCAGATAGCCCCTTTAAGATGATGGGGGTGGCTTTATTTGCACCAGCACTTCCACTCTACTTTTCCTTTTTGGTTGCTTATTAAGTATGATTTGAATTTACTTTGTGTGATCATCTTATTTAAAAATATGGCCTAAAATATTTATAGTATAATTTGATGAGAATTTCGAAATGAGATTGATGATTGGAGTAGAAAGAGGGGCCAAAATGTACAGGATTGCAACCCTTATTTGTCGTATGATTCTGTTATATTTTTTGGCTATTTTGTTATAAATATATGGCATTTGTATTAGAATTTTGTTAGATTTTTAAATTGTTTAAATTATTATAATAAAATTTTTATTATTGATAGTATGAAAGGACTCTAAAATGAGATAATTATAGAAGGCTTGCAAAGCATGCACCCTCTTTCATCCAAATAAAGGACCCAAGTCACAATATGTCCAAAATATGACAATTGAGAAAATTGTAGCCAAAACCATCAACTAAAAAAAAGAAAAGAAGTGAGGGCTGATCATTGTTGAGGCATGTAAACATTTAACAAGCCATTATTGTCATAATACCTGAATTATACTCAATTTAATGAGGATGAAATATGGTACCTGGTATTTTTGAGGTAAATCTGATTAAAATTGAACAGTTTGATTGGTTTGATTTAATTGACTTATAATTTTGTAGATTTTAGTCAAAATATATCAGTTTTATAAAGAGATATAGCCAAAGAATTAAATTTAATTAAGTTTTTGGACAAGGTATGGTCATATGTAAAAGTGACTGGTTCGGTTAAGCATAGCCTGAATATGAATTTTTCTAAAAATATATATTTTTATTTTAAATAAATATCGAGTTTAAAAATCCTTTACAATAAATTATGTTGTTGTATAATTTTTTTAATTTAAATAAATATGTATATATATAGGTAATATTTTAATTTAAATATTATAATTTTAAATATATTTAAATATTTTTTTGTAAATTTAAAAATTTAAATAAAAAAATTTAAAAATAATAAATATTTATGAATTTGTTTGAACTGACCTGATTTTGTTTATAAACGGGCACAATTATAGCTTTTAGCTTAGTAATCGAGCCTTGTCTGTATAATTTGATTTAATAGATATAAATTTTTATTTAAACTTTGATTAATTATCAATCCGAACTCAATTTTAATCAATTCTACTAAAAGATATGAGATCTTAACCCAGTTGTTATTTGATGAAGAATTCCCAATCATAAAAATTAAGTCTGCATATTAATTTTATTTATGATTTTCTTTACAGATTTTATATTGAGCCGATCTATTATTCTTTCGATGATCTTTTAATGTATACATTCGGTAACTAAGAATCCCTCAATCATAAATAAAATGCAATATTAAGACAGCAATTGTATCACGAATTCGAGCTCACATGATCATGATTTTCGATCATCAAATCATCCATTGTTTCCTCACAGATTGCTTGCTCTTGAGAAGAACTATGTCCGAGGCACGTAGCGCTAGGTAGTCAGTATTGGAGGAAGAAGGTTGGATTTCTCACCGAGGATGTGAGCGTTTGTGTCCGGAAAGCAAACTAAGCCAGGCAAAGTAGTAACATGCCCAAAGCTGGTGACTTCGATAGGGTAACGAAGCAAATGGCAGGGCAAATCTTGACCGGAAAGACCGCTCATATATTTCTGCCAGTTCTCTTCGGCGATCTTATTTACTTCTGTCATGCATTCGATGGTCTCGGGGCGGAGGAAGGGAGTGATGATCTTCTGGAGGTGCTCATACCAAAGTGCCAGTCTGAAACTAAAGATTTGGCCCCTGGCTGATGACCTAGTCGATAAATGATGAGGCTGGTAGCCTCCCATTGCAATCTCGGAGTCCCTTGCTCCATCCATTGACCTCTGGTTTATGTTAGCAGACCCAATGATAATGTATTCATCATCAACTGCCAAATAAAAGAACAGAAAAAGGTGATCAAGCATTACACATCAAGATAAAAAAGTGTGTGGGGTGTGTGTGTGTGCAGCTCAAGTCCCCAAAAAAAAATCAGAACAACATTTAATATCAATAACAACAAAGGCTTAAGCTTTGATAAGCAAGGTGGGATGTAAAAATCTGAATTCATCGTTTCACTCGATTAAGAGCAATGTCTTCTGAAAATGAAATTAACTTTAAATTATTTTTATTATCTCATACCAAATTTTTCTGGGTCTAGCTCTTTATTACTTTCTTCTAACTACAACTACCTTATCTTTTTTCATAGGTACCTTGTTTGGCTTATGTTTTGATGTCCAAATTACCTTAGATATCCATATTTTATCTTATCTTCTATATTGCAACTTTGAAACATTTACAAATATTATTCTTCCTTATTTTAGTTTTTGGTATAGCTTTACTAATTCATCTTAGCAATTTCGCCATTGTAAAGCTTATTTTTTATACAAGGCTGATTGCTAAACATCCTGATCCATAACGAGCAACCTCCTATATGATCCCTTATGGATACGAGCTAGCCAGGCCATGTTTGTGAAATTTTAAGCTATTTTAATAGAAAATGAAATCGATCCAAGTAAAGCAGCAAGCCAGCACAACAGAAAGTATTGCCATTCCTAGAGAAGTGCTTAGGTTCCTACCTTCCCACAAGCTTTGAGGGTCTACAGAGACACTGTTAAAATGCCAGACAAGCATCACTTACCTATCATCATCTTTGCATGAACATATATCATGAAGCGGCGAGAATGTTGAGCTCTGCTATAATCAGAATCAGGCTCTGGCTTTTCTGGTGGGTGAAACTCTTCTAGAGTCAAAGCCTCGCGATTTCCGAGGCAGAAGAAGGAGAGATAGTCCTTGGGGTGGGCGTTAAGTTCTCGTCGCTTAATTGCATCTGCAACATCAGTATACATCATCTCTATGGTTCTTATCTGCCAATCTAATATTGCCTGGACAGAACCACTCTCGGGTATGCCTTCTGGCCACATTGGTATGACAATGTACACTGAGAACCTCTCCCCTGCCTCGATCTTGTTGACAATTTTCAGTGATAGCTCTTTAGGTATGAGATTCAATGCATCAACATCCTCGACCTCTGGTTTCCACCCGAAAGAGCTGCCGATGAAGTACTGATTCTCAATATAAATGAAGTTCTTTGCTCGTCTAATGGCACATATATATGCATCTTGGACGCTTCGATCAATGACGCTGTCCTTCCCTCTAACAAGGCCAGCAGCAAATGCCTTCTCAGGATTTTCAGTTAAGCCTGAAGCAGCCCCACCATCGATAGACCGGAATATCTGAACGTTCCAAGACTCCGGGTCCTCAGGTGATGTCACCACCGATGGGTAAGATATGATTTGATCAAGCTCATCCATCGAATAAATGAACTTATCACCTACCTGCTTCCTCCACCGCTGCTCGAAGTTGTACAAAACATCCCATGCCACGGGGCCTTCTAGCTTGCAATGAATATCATGCCATGGTTCCCTTGGACCGCCTTTTCTTATAGATGAGCCGGGGAAGTTAGGCTGGTGAAAATCATTACTGTGAACACCGTTCAATGTCCTAAAAAGAGAATGATACTGAGTATCATATCTCCCATCACAAAGATCAATGCCTCCAACAAAGCTGATGATCCTCCTCTTCTGCGATCCGCCTTCGTTTCCTAGGCTTCCTTCACTATCGACCACCACCGTCTTCTGGTGGTGTGTGAACATGGAAGCGATCTCAAACCCCTGGATAATGCTCTTTCCACTGTCGGGATTTCGGGGGCACAAAAAGCATCGCACTTGTGTGTTCCGGAAGTATTCCTCTGTGTCCTCATCGTGGGTTGCCATTAGCCCGTCTTTCTTTAAGACCTCGACAGAAGTCCTATCGTCCCAGACAAGCACAAGAACCCTCACATTTTCATCGGCTCTCTGTTTAAGAAGATCCCCGAGTGTCAGGTCTCCACCAGGTTTGGGCCTCTGGGGATCCCTCACCAAGGTGATCTTAGTGTACACCGACCACCCAGCTATGTAAACTAAGTGTTTTGCTCTACATATTGCATCAAATATGTCCTCCCAGCATCGTTGTGGCTCGTAAATCTTCCCTCCTGATATCTGGAATTCCGGGATGAAGTTATCCGGGACATGTGCATCTTGGTATAGAGAGACCTTGCAGCCCTGCCTTTGCTTAAAGAATGTGTAGGGGACCCCTGCAAAGTGCGGACTCCCTATCCCTTGAGACCAGTTCCGGTCAACGAAGACATTGGAAAACTGAAGCCAGACATGGATTTTAGAGTGTATAGGCTTTTTCTGCTCGTCGAGGATATCGACCCATCTATCCAAAGCTCGCCCGTTGATGATGTCCTTAACGGGCACATAACCTCTGCCTATTAGGGTTGCTCCAATGGGATTTTCATCTTTGATGGTGAATACAATGTCAGATGCCTCATGGGCACAGTAGAGGTTGAAGAACTCGTCCCACTGAGGATTTGATGGATTATTTACTATTCTCGTCCTTGCAATTCGAGTCTTGTCAAGATCGATCGTGGCATAGAGTCTGTAGCTGAAAATCTGCAGAGCAATGAAGCAAATTTCAGGGGTGTAAGTGCAGATCAATTTCCTTATCCAGCCAGCCAAAGCATATCATCTTGTGGTGGACTTAATTACCTGAGGATCACAGGTGAAAAACCTTTTTGCTTGGTACATACATGTTTTCCCAATGCTTTTTGCGCAACCAGCCTCCTAGTTTTGAAGCAATAGAAAACCAAAGAGTGTTGGAACATTAAAGTGGACACAATAATTGTCATGATTGTTGACAGCAAGTAAAACAAGAACATGATAACAGTGTTTTATACCAAAATACTGAGCAATTAAGCTCCACCATTTTGCCTTCGGAGTAATTTAATATAACCATGTATGTTGAGCATCTAAGGATGAGCAAATGCAAAGGAATTATAGCACTACGTAGATAGTCAGGTGCACTCTGCCCAGCAGCTAAAGGTTTGCATGACATTGCTGTTTAAAATAGATTCCAGAGAAGCTATAAATTTCTTTTCTTCTTTTTGTTTTTTTTTTAAATTTCAAATAGAAAAAAATAAACTTTCTTAAAAAAATATTGAGGTTCGCTATAATTGATCCCAAGTTCAACAACTCATATCAGAAAACATATTAAAAATATCATCTAACGTTTTATTCATGTCCAATTCTATCATTTCTCTTTCCCCCAAATTCATAACTTTTATTTAGAACCAATTTTTGTAAAAAAAAAAAAGAACTTCTCAAGCCATGATGTGAATTCCAAAATTAACCTCCTGTTCTATTTTTCACGTTTTTGGTATCATAAGTTTAATATTATTATATGACTAATGACTTAATTTTTTTGACACTATTAGATTGATGTTAAAATTGAAATGAAAATAAAATTGGAAAAATTAATGCTCATCTTTTAATAATTCAACATATATTGTAAATAAATA
>JAOVVI020008627.1:850-14083 GCA_028571085.2 Nepenthes alata
GATTTGAAAATGAGTTAATTAAAATCTAAAGAAGGCCCATTGTATGGCCTCGACAACGAATCGGTGCCCGTTCAAGGGACGATCAGACTAGAAGTCACCCTAGGAACGTACCCGATAACGGCAAGTCATACACTTACCTTCTTGGTAGTCGACTTGCCCTTTGTATACAACGCAATTCTAGGCCGGCCGTATCTAACAGCGTTTGGGGCTATCACTTCAACACCACACCCTAAAATGAAATTTTCAACACCATACGGTGTGGACGAAGTGCTGGGTGACCAAGTCACTGGACGGACATCCTACATGTCCCAAATCACTCCTAACGATAGTACGAAAATAGTAGGAGACCTTGACCATCGAGACAAGGCAACTTGTAGCAGGTACAATCTGGTGAGGCAACCAATCTAGTCCCACTGAATTTGGACGATCCAGAAAGGTGCGTACAAATCGACGGCTCACTCACCGGTGTGCTACGCAAAGAACTGGTCATGTTCCTGCGACGGAACGCTGACATCTTCGCATGGACTCCTGCTGAAATGCCAGGGATTCCAGACTAGGTAATGGTCCACAAGTTGGGCCTTATCCCGGATTGAAAACCCGTCAGCCAGAAGCGGAGAAACCACTCAATGAAAAAGTTAATCGTGATCCGAGCGGAAGTAAAGAAACTGTTAGATGCCGGATTTATAAGGGAGGTTCAATACCCTGATTGGCTCTCCAACATAGTCTTGGTAAAGAAGAGCAACGGGAAATGGAGAATGTGCATCGATTTTACCGACGTTAACAAAGCTTGCCCAAAAGACAACTTTTTTTTACCCAAGATTGACCTGTTGGTAGACTCGACGTCCGGACGTGAGCTATTAAACTTCATGGATGCCTATTCAGGCTATAACCAAATCCGGATGAGTCCGAAGGACGAAGAGCACACATCGTTCATGACGAATCAGGGACTTATTGTTATAAAGTGATACCCTTTGGACTAAAGAACGTATGAGCTACCTACCAGCGATTGGTGAACAAAATGTTTAAAAAACAGATCGGCCGCAATATGAAAGTTTATGTTGACAACATGCTCGTCAAGAGCAAAATTGTGGGTGACCATTTTTGTGATCTAGCGGAGTCATTTGAGGTGCTCCGCAAGTATCAAATGAAGCTCAAGTCGACAAAGTGTGTCTTCAGAGTAACCTCGGGAAAATTTATAATCCCAACGAGGGATCGAAGCAAACCCAGAGAAGATCAAGGCCCTCATGCACATGACTCCCCCATAAAATGTTAAGGATGTCCAGCGACTGACTGGACGATTGGCAGCCTTGTCCCACTTCCCGGCAAAGTCTGGTGACAAGTATCAGCCATTCTTTAAGTCACTGAGGGGAACAAAATCAAACATGTTTCAACGGATGACAGATTGCTAGGCAGCCTTCGATAAGTTGAAACAGTACCTGGCTAGCCCGCCATTACTATTATCACCCAAGGTCCGCAAAGAGTTGTACCTCTACTTGGCAGTATTAGAGGTGTCCCTCAGCTCCGTTCTCGTAAGCCAGGACTCTAATATCCAACAACCGGTCTACTATGTGAGCAAAATATTGACCGACCCAGAGATATGCTACCCGCGCACGAAAAAGTTGGCCTTAGCTCTGATATTCTTTGCGTAAAAAATAAGGCCCTATTTTCAGGCGCATCGCATCGTAGTTCTCAGTGACCAGCCTCTATAGAGCATACTCCAGAAACCCGATGTTTCTGAACGGTTGGTAAAGTGGGCTATCGAATTGGGTGAGTTCGATATTGAGTTCAGGCCCAGGCTAGCCATAAAGGCGCAGACTCTAGCCGACTTTATTGTTGAGACCACGACCTTATTCTCAAAGAATAGCCCTTAGAGAACGCGAAACAGCGCATGGATGGTCCAGAATGGATGCTCTACGTAGACGGATCATCCACAGACACGGGCATTGAAGTAGGAGTGGTCCTCACGACCCTCGACGGGTTTGAGGTGAAATACTCCCTTAGACTCGACTTCCCGGCTACCAATAATGTTTTCAAATATGAAGCCCTACTAGCCAGTTTAAGATTAGTAAAGGAGTGCTCAGCCAAACGACTGACTGTTTATAGCCACTCCGAGCTGATTGTCAACAAGGTTAATGGGAATTTTGAGGCAAACAACCCACATATGGCCAAATACTTGGCCAGATCAAGGGAGGCCATCCACAATTTCGATAATCTAACCTTGGTCCATGTTCCTATAGCTAAAAATTGGAAGGTCGATCAGCTGGCGAGAGCAGCGACGGTCAAAAATCTAGAACAGTACTTGAAAAACATGATGGAGGTCCTAAGCGCTCCCAGTATAGAGGGACAGGAGGCAATACAGGTCTCCGAGACTGAAAACTAGACGACACCCTACCTAAGATATCTAGCGGAAGAAATATTTCCGAAAGACACGAAAGAGGCCAGGCGGATGAAGAGAACGGCCGGCAGGTACACTATTGTCGATAGGCGACTGTATCGTCGCAGCTACTGCACTCCGTACCTCTGTTCCCTAACCCCAAAGGAGGCAGACTACGTCTTGAGTGAAGCGCACCTTGGGATTTGTGGATTGCATGTGGGCAAAAAAAACTTAGCATTCAAAATCATGCGGTAGGGTTACTATTGTCCCTCGATGAAAAAGGATGCACTCGAGTTTGTAAAAAGGTGTGAAAGCTACGAGCTTCACGACAACTTTTGCCACTAGCTGTCTGCTGAGCTGAAATCTCTTCAGGCGCCATGGCCGTTCGCACAATGGGGGCTTGATATTCTTGGCTTATTTCCCATTGCAATCGGGCAAAAAAAGTTCATCATAGCGAGTATTGACTACTTCACAAAGCCGCTGGCCAAAATCACAAAACACAACGTGCTCGAGTTTGTCTGCCAGAACATCATCAATAGATTTGACATTTCAGAGGTCATTGTGACTGACAACGGAACCCAATTCTTAGAGAAACGCTTCACTAAGTATTGCACTAGCCTCGGGGTTAGGCTGGTCCACACTTTGATGCATACCCCCAAGCGAATGGACAGGTGGAGGTCACGAACCAAACATTACTCCACGAGCTCAAAACAGAGCTGGAGGATGCAGGGGGCTCCTGTGTAGACGAGCTCGCCTCAATACTTTGGTCTTACCGAAGAACTCCGAAGGAACCAACGCGTGAGATGCACTTCAGCCTCTGCTACGTGACTAAAGCGGTGATTCCGGTCGAAATTGGGCTTCTAAGTCTTAGGGTGGAATCCTTTAACCTGCAGGTTAACTCCCAAAAAATTTGGGAATATCTAGACTTGCTAGAAGAAGCCTGCGATGCCGTTAGAATACAGACCGCAGCCTACCAACATCGAGTTGCCCGCTACTACAACAAGAAGGTGAAAGAGAGGCAGTTCGATGTTAGAGACTTGGTTTTACGGAGCATCGAGGCGACAAGAAAGGTTGCCGGTCGAAATAAGCTCTCCCCGAATTGGGAAGTGCCTTTTCTAGTCTCCGCCGCCCTTAAAAAAGGGGCATACAAGCTCCGAAACCAGGATGAAAAGTTGGTCCCATGAAAGTGGAACGCGATCCATCACAAACGCTACTTCCAGTAGGGATCCAAGTATGTGTCTTGCGAAATTATATGTGACCATTTGTGTGCACGATTCGATTAGTAAAATAAGTATTTCCTTAGCATGCTGCACGTGCATATATATGTGGATCTCATTGCAGGTTCAAATTGACCAAGGTTGCCCCTAAGTCGGGAGGGTCTTCACCCTCTCGTTAGTAAACCCTGGCCATCCAGATAGCTCATGAGCGGTCGTATTTAAACCCTGATCATCCAGGCGGTCCATGAGCGATCGTATTTAAACCATTGTCATCCAAGCGGTCCATGAGTGGTCGTATCTAAACCTTGGTCATCCAAGTGGCCCATTAGTGGTCGGAAAAATCTTAGGGAGCTAACACAGCATACGCGACGACCTCCTTCATAAGGAGATAGCATGATCAGCCAACAATGGTTGACTGAAAAAAAACACACCACCAAAGCAGGAATCCCAAGTCTACACCTAGGCTGCGCCGCCAAGCTTTACTCACGGGCGAATACAAAGTCGTCTTAACATACGCAACGGTCTAGAAGACACTTTTAATGCCCAAAAAATAAGGCGGGCGGCCAACTCGCAGGAATCCTGCCCAATTGGCCGCCAAGAAAGGTAAGGAAGCAAAATACGAAGGCAAGAGAGTGTGACAAACACAAGGCTACTTGTATTATTGTTGAATTGAAAGATACATCATTGGTTTAAAAAACAAAAAAACAATCGCAAAAGCTATGGAGGCGGCGGTAGCCTTGGTCTATCTCGAGGTTCCCCCACAAGGCTGTCGTGACGCTGTGCGGATCGGTTTGATAAATTGATAAGATCCACGGGGAAGTCGGGATCAACCAGCCGTACAATACGCCGGCTAATATTGATCCCTTCTCACAACCACGCCAGCATCATGCCCACAACCACGTGGGGGCGGATACAGAGACTCAGATCATTCTTTAAGATCACCATTTGCCCAGCAAGTTGATCAATGCACCCTTTATCTCGCTCATTCTCCTCCTTCAAATGGGCGACCTCAGCTTTCAAACTCAAGTTCTCAGTCTCCACGCCTGCGAGAATAGCCTCCAAGGCAGTCACGTCCTCACGATGCTCAGCCCCTAGAGCAGCAAGCTTAGCATCGAGCCAGGCGATCTCTTTGTCCCTATCAGAGATCACCGAGTCTCTTTACCTGAGCACCTTAGCCATTGCGCTCGATACTCTATCCGCCTGCACAAAAAAGGAAAAGGGGAATAGAAAGGGAAAATCGAAAGACAAGGCGGGCAACAGAACTTATACCTCCCAAATTCTCCACGCTGGTCTGTCTAGCCTCGCGTCTAGTTCTGACACAAACGGCGGTGAGCCAAGAAGGAAACCCACGTCAGCGGGGCTTGCGGCAACCTCATCCATGAACTCCGCCATGGGATCCTCTAGAATGTCCTCCGTCATGACTGGCTCCCTAGAAACGGCGGGGGACTCCAAAATTTGCTCTTGCTGCTCCGCCGGAATTACCACAACAGGAGATCCAACTGACGGCTCCAGCGACCCAAGCGCCTCAACGGGTGGCTCCCTAGTCGACTCCGACGGTGCAGGCCGTGCTAGGACAACGCCACCACTCAACTTGGTCTTATAAGCCTCAAGGGCCGCTTCAACTTCTATCCCAGATGCGGCACCAATGCCCACGAAACGGCTGATAGAAAGGTAGTCAAGCCCAGAGGACGACGAAAAAGGCACCACCGAGGCCGCCCTCTTTAGCCTTGGACTGGGAGGACTTAAATCAGATGGGCGGGGACCAATAATGTTACCCTTCTTCCTCTTATTTTTTTGCAAGACCTCCGATGACGGGATTCTTAATTTTTGGACCGGAGACGAAGGCCCCCAGTTGGCATTCTATGCCTCTACACGAGAGACCAATTGGTCCCTCCGAAAGTCCCTCAGATTCTTCGCTATCAGCTCAACCAGCCACTCCAGGGACGCCGTCTCCGCCTCCAAAGGCGCCCCCGTGTACACCTCAGGCACTTGACCCCACTCCTTGGGTAAGGGCCAAGACTTTCCCACATTAACAAAAAGGAACTGGTTCTTCCAGTTCTTGAGGGAGTCGTAAACGACGGTGCTAATTTTAAGACCACTGCGGGGAGACAAAGAGATCCACTTCACTCTAAGATTGATCTTATAGATCCCCCTCACCATTGACATCATCAACAACCTCGAATGTTGACAAAGAAAAATGCAAATGGAGCACAAGTACCTGACGGCATTGGCGTGAAACTGAGCGATAGGGACCTGAAGTGCCCGAAAAATTGACATCAGTTCGTTAGGGACTGGAAGGCGGATCCCACTCCTCAAATGCGCTTCATATATGGTCACGAAGCCCACGGGCAGCAAAAAGGCTCTATCGTCCTTCCCTGGAATGCAGAAGGCGATCTCCCGCGGAATGTTGAACTCTACGTATAGGATTTTCACGTCATTTTCTCTCAAAACGGAAGCGATGTTGGCGACGAAAGGCATGGTCAGAGTTAGGGTTTGTTTTCTTCTTCACAAAACAGAACGAGGAAGACGAAGATGCACGGATGGCACAAGGAATTCAAAATGGAGCAATCAAGCGGTTTAAAAGCTCGTGTGAACCCCAAACCGTCTCAAAAACCTGCGCCCTCATTACCACCACATGTCATTTCCCTAGAAGAAGGCTGTCGAATCAAGTCCTCCGGCTCATTAAATGTCAGGATCTTGAACGTACCGCGTAGAGACACATGGCCTGCTTTTCTGGCAGGGTGGCTAATGACCAATGCTTCCTTCTCCAAGTTGCCCAGAAACTTTCCAAGATCGGTCAACGAATCCGATCAACATTTGAGAAGCACTCAAGGCTCCTCTTTAGACGGGGCCGGATCAACATTCAGATTTAGTGAACGGAGCCGGATCCAATCAACCAGACAAATTTGAATCTGTTCGAAGTTAGATCCAGGTACGCATCACTTGCCATTATCTTCCTATATTCATCAAAGCCTAATTACCACTTATTCTATAGTCAATAAAACTAACTTTCTTAGAGAAGGAAGGAATGCTCATCTCGACCATTCAGTATACACTTTTTCAAGCTCTCTGTTGATTTTTATCCTTGGAAACATGAAACTCTTGGGAGAAATAGAATACTCACAATTTTCATGTATCGAAGAATTGAGCTTATTAGTTGAACTTGTAAAAAAACAAAAGGATTATCTATTCACAATAACAATAATAACTGCAATGCCGAGAATAAGTAAAAGATAAGAAACTTTTTCATATGAACTTCAAATAAAAAACCAAATTATGAGACCTTAGATCTGTAAAATATCATCCACTATATTTATGAGATTTGTTACACAAAATCTCAAAAGTTCAGTTAGATTTACCATAATATTAGTATACCAAGATAAATATAAAAAAAGATAAAAAAAATAGGCGCAGCTTCTTAGGCCGATTTTGGGCAGACCAAAAAAAGAATTGAACTATCCTTATTTTGAGAAATAAATTGACCGAACGAGTAGCTAATTAAACCTAGGTAATAGTGGGATGTTAACCGAAAAATTTGGGCCCAAAATATTTGGTGAACTGGACCCTCAAAACTATAGCCAAACTAGTTCGTGCACACAGGAAATTTCTGGCTCATGAGTAAAATATTGAACTGGCTTTAAACCCACCCCCAATCGACCCACTAACGTATATGGACATTAAATTGAGATTATTTAAGTTCGAAAAATAAGTGAGTAACCAAATAGACTAAAATACGTTAAGTACAAAATAAAGTTCAGCATGCATGTTTTATTTATATATATGTTAAATTATACTCATAAAAGTTCAATAGGAACTCTATAAGAGTATCAAAAAGTTTAGTTAAGTTCAATTATAAGTTCAGAGTTTCCTTTAAGTTTTGAAAGGAAAATCAAATCAAGGACCCTTTTTAGAGGGTAATATTTCATAACATACCTTAGTATATTATAGTAGATAAATCAAAAAATTATTTTTGTTTTGTTCTGCTTCGTTTCAGTCTTATCTACCAGGATTATAGGTTGTATCACCTCTCAGGGTGTAAAAGGAGATCAAAGCCTTCGATTGTGGGAATATGCACAATTCATCCTATCTTCGGAATATAAAAGATATGAAGATATATGCCTTAGATTATGTAGGTTAATACAATCCTTTCTTCGATTTATCTACTTCGTTAGCTAGTAAGGTCTACTAGTCTCGATCCCTCAAAATAAGAAAAAATAAATAAAGTTCAGTAAATGACGTGAACAAGGAAAGAAAATGCATTGCATTTATTGTATCCGACCTATATTATGTATACTAACGTACGCTCCGTATAAGAATGCATATCCTTATATAATATATACATTATTGAGTATTTGACTCACTCCTTATGATTTTTACTTTCCTTCAGACGAATCACAGGAGATGATGGATGATGAGCAGGAGTAGGAAGAAAGCTTGGAGTTTTTCTACATTTTGTGATGTTTTAAAAATATGTAAAATATTGTACCTAGTATAAAAAAATGTGCTTAGTGATGTTGTAAACTAGAGATGTATTACATGTGTGTTTGAAAATCTTAGAATTACTTTTGCTATTTTGGTAAGTATGTATACTTCGGCCAAGTTTTAATGAAAAAAATAACTTATGGATGTTTAGTAAGTATTTTCCTTAGCAAAACTAACATTGTAATTCAATAATACGATATTAGAGCCACTATGATTATTGGCTGATATTGGAATCCTGTGTATGATTATACTCATGTATTAATGAAAAGGTGATATTTAGGCTTATAGGTTGATGTATTTAGAAGATATGTAACGGTTGATCTTGTAATAATATGAATGTATTACTTTTTGGTTATACTTTCGGTACTTATAATTATGGTTATTATTAGTGCTTCCGCATAATTATATGGTAATATTTTGGTTCCTAATAGTATCTCTAAAGAACGTGGGACATCACAATCTCTCTCATTTTTGACATGTTTGTTTACATATGTATATATAATATTGATACTTGTTGAATTTTATACTAATATTTTCTATTTCTTATCCCTTCAAAGAAGAGAATTTGGATACTGTGTAGGAGATTTGATGTAATCTGCCGTGGCATCATTCATTTTGGTAAGTTTAGCTGCGTCTTGGTTTGAGTTTGTATCATATGTATTTAGATATTGCGGACTAGCCAATTATAGACTTTTAAATATGCATGAAGCATTTGGGTCAATGTGCATGATAGATATTTATATATTTAGTTTGTTACCTCCCTTACATATTTGTGGAGTAGGTTATATGTATTATGTTGTCTGGATGTATAACGACTCGAACTCGAGTCTCTGGGCCGATTTTACAAAAGATCCTTTAGCTTATCAAAATCATCAATTATTCATCATAAAATTTCAACATCCATCAATATAAATGAGTTCAAAATTATTAATCACTAAAAATCAATGATCATTAACAATCCTCATAAATATATTAAGAAATATAATGTCCATAATAAAAAGTTTCTCAAAATAAAGAGAAAATATAAATATCCTTAACATTGAATTTCTAGAAACACAATTCTAATAAATATTCAAATACTAATAAGTTAATAAATAATTTGAATCTCTTATCATGATAGCCTCGGGTTTCGAGGTTCATCTCTACTTGAAATCACCACAGTAATATACAATCTCTATTAATCCAATATCAACCTATCTACTTTGAAACAAAAAAAATATAAGAGTGAATCGAATACTCAACAAGTAAATATAAGTAATAACACATGAATACAAATACATATTTCGAATTATAATATGAGATATATAAAGTCAATAATAACATACGGTATACAATTCGCTATCCAAGATTCAGTAACATGTCATGTCCACAATCCAAAAGCCATACAAACAACTGAATATTAAAAAGTTAATATGGATTCCACTGAATCCGATCATCAACCCAATACGAGGTCACAATTGCACGATATAATAATAATTTTTACTGTACGAGATAACAATAATTTTCATAGATCTTATTCTTTCAAAATTAGCCAAATGTCATATATTTACACCCTTAACGGTTCGGTAAGTATCATTAGGCTACTCGATATTTATGGTATCTCCACTACCTCTACGATTCTCCTGGAGGCTGTATCCATAGTATGCTCATATATTTCTAATACCTCTCGCCAATAATATTCCTAATATTATCATTTACGATAGTCACTAGGTTATAAGTATCCCTTTTTAATATCAACGACCTCGATCTCCGAAATAGAATAGGTACCGAAAAAATATAAACTATTTTAAGGTCTCACAAACTCCTAATCGTTTGGATACCATT
The DNA here is from genome assembly GCA_028571085.2 of Nepenthes alata. Lineage (NCBI taxonomy): Eukaryota > Viridiplantae > Streptophyta > Magnoliopsida > Caryophyllales > Nepenthaceae > Nepenthes > Nepenthes alata. Next base: position 10,748 of record JAOVVI020008627.1, read on the forward strand.
GAGTCTTCATACACTCTTCATTACTTATCCATAGAGTACCAATAAGATATACGCATGCGGTCAAAGCCAATACAAAGAATTATTTATCACAGAAGTGAGAGAAAGTTCAAGAAAAGTTTGAATATTCGATCAAATGTCATAATATTTTATTAAATCATTTCTAACTTACCCAATGTCCCAATTTTATCTTTAAGGTTACCAAAAATACCTGCTATTGTGCCGCTACTGAGTAAGGTTACAATTTCTCACATTATTTAGCTATTTGGCTAACTCCACAAATATTGAATCAAAATAATAATTGCTATCAATTTCTTTCAACTTATAATTTCAATACATATATATATAGAGTCCACTTACTCCCAATACATCCACTCACACTTTCACTACCACTGCTAATACACACATCGCACATCAGCACACCCGCTATACACATACACACTCAGAGCACGCACACACAATAACACACACTGCTTACACTCATACACACACAATGCACACACACACAAGGCAGCATCCACACACCCTGTGGCGCAGACGTTGTACATTTATACTCACACATATAAACATGGCACACATAATAAGTGCATCATCTTCAAACTAATGGCATCGACACATATATGTATGTGTACATATATATACACACAGTTATATAATCAACCCGCGTATTTATACATGTAAATTTCTCAAATACGTACCTACAAAATCCTACCCATAAATCATACATCAATGAAATGAAAATCCCAAATCACATCTCCCTATTTTCACACTACTGTAATTATTGGAAAACAAACAAAAATAGTACATAGTGCTCTATTCCAACTGACTAGATCGATTTCCACAGAAAAGCAAGGAAAGCTTTTATTTATCTCTCTCTTTTCCCATACGAAGAGTATGGATTTGCAAAACAATCCTACTAAATTTCGCACATTAATTCACCTCAAAACCCAACAGATATAAGGTTTTTAACCATTGGAGCCATGGGCTTTATTTTCGTTATTCACGATTTGAAACCAAAATTTTATTCATTCCCCACCAAATCCAAACATACAAACAGAAAGTTGACATCGATAGAAAAAATGAAAGAATTTACTTATCTCAATTTCTTATTTTTCTTCCTGACTATTGCGAGAACAGTAGCTTTTCTCTTCGACTCGTGCATGGCTTCCCTCTTCAGTTCGTGCACCCTTCCTCTCATCACTACTGTCTCCTTAAGCAAAGAAAGGTCTGATTAGGGTTTGATTGGTTTCCATTTGGAGCATCGATTTTCTTCCTTCTTCTCACCGCTGCTGTATCGCATTATTTCCCCCTCTCTCTTCTCCTTTCCCCTTTATCTTTTTTTCTTTCCCTCTTCCCTTTCTTCCTCTTTCTCTTTTTCCTTTTTTATTACCGTCATTATTATTATTATTATTATTATTATTGTTGTTGTTGTTATTATTATTATTATTATTATTGAAAAAGGACTTTTTGTCATAAATTATACAATAATATTTTGACCCCGAGTAAGATAAGTAAAAGAGATACAAAAATTAAATATTTAATACACGTAAATAATATTTTTATCTAAATGCTACGAGCAATACGAGTATACAAAATAAATCAATAATAATAATAAAAAATAATTTTTTATGACGAAGGAAAATTTGATACCCACGATAATCGAGAAAAATTCTCCAAACTTTAACAGTCAAAGAAAAAATGTACTATAAAAATTAACTTACATATCGAGTGGTAATGACATGCTAACCTAACAGACTTACTCCCGTCTTATAATCCCTATCGATGAACTCCTTGGATTTGCCCACAGTAACAGAATCGGGCGCCTTCCGGTCTTCACGTCAATCTTCCGTGTCGTGCCACTTGAAATGTCAAATACAACCGGATCCCCTTCTTCAACGAACCGATGTCACCAATGAAGATAGAAGGATAGAGGTGATGAATCGATAAAGACAAAGTGATAAAAAAACCATTTGAACATGAAGCACGATGATATACTTTCGATTTTCTCAATTAGAGAAAAAATAATGAAGTAAGAGAAGAATTTCTCTCAACAGCGGTGCTCCAAAATGCGGTAATTTAGATTGGGGTAATTGAAAATAAGAAAGATATTTATAGATTGCTCAAAAAACGCATTCAAAAAATCTACCCATTGCCACGACACTCGAGTGGTGAGCGACAAGCAGGGCATTTTTGACATTTACGCTTGAGCTGCGCTCGAGCGCATGTCTAGCACAAGGCTTCGAATTTTTGGGCCTCAGCGGGTGGAAAGCTCACGGCGAGCGTGAGGTATCAGGATTTTTAGCTCGAGCGGGTGAAGAGCTCACCACAGGCGCGGTACTGCTAAAAGTCAGAATGGACAACAAAGAAAATATGTTGATATAGCACTTTGACGAAATACAGCTCGACACCAACACATGATTACATATAGTCACTGAATATGCCAATCATAAAAATGACCATAATAATCTCCCCATTTGACAATTCCGTAACAAAAACATATAAAGAGAAAAATACGAGAGAAGTACGCGTTCAGACACCACCAAGATAGAACTCGTGCACATAAAAATTTACACATAGTGAGAAATATAAATAATACATGAAAACATAAAAATCTATACTAGTACTGTTGTGCTGATGCTGTGACTGCCGCGCTGGTACTATAACTGTGGTGCCTAGTCAAATATGGCTAGTACAAACATGTATAATACAAGATGATATACTATGACGGTAGTAATAGATAAGGAAGATAACATGGAGTAACAAAAGAAATAAAGGCAAGGCAGTAACAACAAAAATAAACGAAGCACTCCCCCTCAAAAAAAATAACAATATCTTCCCCTAACAAAAATAACAAAAATGGTCTCCCCCTTTTCTTTAACTCCCCCTAATAGGAACAATCTCCCCGAAGAATAGAAATCTATTTTCCCTTTTTGTCACGGATGGCCAATGAGTAATGGTGCTAACTCTTCTTGATCTATATTTTTTTACCACATTTTATCATTTTGGTTAAATATGCCACTTGATCTTTTAGAAGATGAATGTGATTAATAAAATTTTCTATCATTGAATTTTGTCAAAAATTATTTTGAAAAGATGTTATAGGGCAATAGGGACGAATATAGCCAATAATGTCGCACCCATAGCAAGTAGGTACAAACTTAGTGGATTTATTCATGACTTGTTGGGTATATGGATTAGGCAAAGGATTTGATCCAAATCTTTTCTCTACTTGTTGAAGCACTGGTTGAGAAATGTTAAATGTGTTCATATCATTGTGTGAAATTTTCATGGCGGGAACAACGCAAGTCTTAGGTTGCGGGCCGTGTTGAAAAATTTTCT
>JAOVVI020008628.1:0-14082 GCA_028571085.2 Nepenthes alata
AGACATAAGGTTGCCCTTAATAAATCCTTCTTTAAAACTAATATCCTTTTTGATAATCCAAAAAATTCATGAGACAGACAAAGAAATAAGAGTTATGGGCGGATGCTTCAAGCACTTCTTGTTGGATAAAAAAAAGACATAAGGTTGCCCTTACCCAGAATGACTTACATTCCACACTGCTTCGATTGAGTGCATGTATCAAGTTTGTGCCTGGATGGATGAAACAACATTAATGTTAACATTGGAAAATTGGGAATCATGCAATAAACACTTCCCTTAACAACCCATGCTTTGGACCCATGGATTTCATTAGCAACCCTTCGTACATAATATGAAGGGCCACCACAACAGAGAGGAGATACTGGAATGAGTTGTATAACAGTGTATATAATTAGCTATCAAATGAGAACAGAAAAAACAAATGGATAAGATATCTACTAGACCATAAACTCTTTGCACGAAACAAAAAACCATGAAGTTTACGGCTTAAAGGAAGTACTATAGGTATTTTGAGATAAACCATAGTGCCCATTATGTGACAGCTTCATGGAATTCATGTACTCTATGAAACATAATAGAATATTCTTGCATTTCTGGATAAGATCGATTCTCTATGGAAGCCTGGCATAGTAGTAAGTTTGCTATATTTTGACCAGGGACATATGGGTTTAAATCACAAAAATAATCTCTCTACGATGTAGGGGTAAGGCTGCTTACATACGATGATATAGGTATGCATTGGGCCACCGCTTTATTGATGCTTTAGATGATTGGTGATTCATATTGTGTACAACAATGATTAAAGCATACCACTACATATAAATTGCGGTTATTACTCCCAAAAATTTCCCTAAGTTTCATGATACTGGTAGTTAACAAAATTATTTACCTATGCATCTATTTATGTTATTTTTTTGATGCTTTATCATCATGTAGGTAAATCGACCTGTTTTTGCACTGTGCAGTGGACTGAGGAATCTGGTGTTTATTCATAGTAGTGGTGAATCAAAATATTCTGGGTTTTTATCATCCACATCATCACTTGCTTATGAGAAATTTGCAAAATCAGCACGGTGGTTACTCTGCTTAAGAAAGTTCAGGTTGACCATTTGTGATGCAATTAAGACCATACCTGAAGGACAAGCAAGTGGATTTGTTCAGATGTTAGCTATGGATATTTCAGAATCCTTGGAGTGGATCAAAGCTGGATGTTCAGCTGAAGCTGAAGCTAAACCTGAAAAGGTAGTCTGTCGTAGGTTCAGTATGCAAGCAGAACTCTTGGGTATAGTTTTGGCAGAAATTTATGCCCAGGTTTTAGATTCACTTTTCGTCACTGCAGGTAATAGTTATCTTATGGGGGTTTCTATAAAAAACCTAATAATGGTGCTATGCCCGCACATGAGCAGCCTACTTGCACTAGAGTGGGATGGTTGTGATGAGTTTGCCTTTTCTGTAACTGGAAGAACTGTCGAAGGTAACATGAGCAAATGCAAGAATGATTTGAATGGTACAGTTCACTGGATTATCTTGTTCTTCTTTCGGCTGTATGTCTCCTGCCGAAGCCTATACCATCAAGCAGTCAGCCTTATGCATCCGGATTCATCAAAAAAGATGTCAATGTCCGGAGACTTTTCTGCTGGTTACTCTGGATGGGATTGGATCGCAAGGGCTGATCTAACCAACGAAGGCTATTTTTCTTGGATTCTCCGACCTTCAGCTTCTCTTCATAATGTGATACAATCTGTTCTGCATAACGTCGTTCAAGAAGGTTCAGCAGATTACTCCTCTTTGATTTATGTAATGCATGTAATGTGTTTTCAGAGACTTGTTGATTTGAATAGGAAAATACAATCCACTGAGTATTTGATTCAGAAAAATGATAATTTAATTAAAAGCAAGTTGATGGATGATTGTGGCTCATTTCTTATGCATAATAATAGAAACAAATGGCAGCAGTTTTTGTCAGTTTTGAGGCAAGAGGCAGCCAGCCTTACTGATTTTATCATGGGATACCTTTCATTGGTGGATGAAAAGCAACTATCTATCTCTATAGTCATTGACGAAATTTCAAATGAATCATCTATTCAAATGTACAAAATGATTGACTCTTGGGATCTGGGTGTGTGTGCTGTGAATGAGAAGACATTGCCTACTGCAGTTTGGTGGATCATCTGTCGAAACGTTGATATTTGGTGCATCCATGCTGCCAGGAGTAAGTTGAAGTTCTTTCTGTCACTATTGATAAGTACTACCCTTCCCAACAGAGATGTGGGAGAGATTGGGAAGTATACCAGCAATTACTCTGCTGATGTGGCAAACGTTACTGTGCACCAGGTCTCCCTGGAACTCCTCCATGACCCTGTTTTCTATGAACAACGAGTAAGATGAAAGTAAATCTTTTGTAAGCATCATTTATTGGGTTCTATAAATGTGTAGCAGTTGTTTTTGCACATATTTGTATATGCATCATATTAATTTGGAGCCCTTTGTGGTGGTTATTCTGTTCCATTTCCTTCATTGTTTCTGAGTTTCTAGTTCCACTTTTCTACTATTCAGTAAATAATTCTCTTGAATATCTCACTGTCACCTTTGAATCCCTAAATAAATCCTGCAAAAGCTTGCATTGCAGCTACTAATTTTTTGGGTCATTATTTGTTTGTTCCTCTGCCATTTCCAGTGTTTGTGCTTTTTAATGCTTGTTGTTGTTTTGTGTTTTTTAATTTTTGGTTGGGGTACTCTCTGTTTCCTTTTTATGTTAGTTGTGTCCATCTTAGAGTATTTGTTTTCTGGGATGCTGGTTTTTGTTTTTCATAGTGTTTTTGAGGTTGTACTGTAAATATGAAATTGGGCAATACCACCTTGATATCTGTAGTGGAGGGAATTACTTATTGATTGAAAAAGGAAAATAACTTGTATCTATTAGTTAAAATGCTATATATCCTACTGGTTCTGCATCCTCAGGGCCATTATATCGCCCATTATATCCTTTTTAACATGTTTTTTATGTCAAATGTGACGGTCAAAGGGGGCCATTTCTGTGTGTGTGTTGCCGGGGGGGGGGGCCTCTGAGACACCCCACCATATTCATGCCATTGCTTTTGGGAGCTTACTCATTAGTGTGTTTATTACAATCTTTGTTTTACTTATTTATTTTCTCATGAAGAGGTTCCCTTGCTTCACAATTATGGTCATGGAGTATATTGTAGTTTGTGCACAGGTATATGGCGTCAAGATTTTGTCGGATTCTGGAGAAGTCTATTATGCCTTTATCTAGAGATTCTGCAAATGTTGATGCTAAATTGGATTTATTGCCTGATTGGAAGGAGACTTTAAGTGTACTTCAGAAGTCATCCATGGCTGTTGGAAGTGAACAACTTACTTGTGAATGTTCTTCAAGGGCAGAACCTGTCTCCTTTCTGTATAATGGCCTTGCTAAAAGGTGCTCCAAGGAACAAACATCATTTTCTCTGAGGAGTTTGCGAATCTCAGCTTCTCAAAGTCTACTTAATCTTTTGCGCTATCTGCCGAAAAGATCATTAAGTTTCAAATCTTTCTCACGTTATGCAACATCTCTGCTGAAATTTGAAAGGTGACTTTTACTTTCATGCAAAAACTCATTTATTTGTTGGTGTTTAGTCATATGTATATATTTTTCAAATAAAGAATGCTTCAGTGAGAAGATAGAGCTAGATCTAGTTGCTTTTGAGTACTCCCACAGCGAAACCTAAGCTGTTTTTTCTCAGATGTGAATATCATCAATCTCTGGATCTCACCAGGCAGAAACAACCTGACTATGATACCCTTTTCTATCTTAGAGTCATTTGTTGATGCAACTTTCCTGCCATTTTTAGTAAGGTCTACTTTTACAGAATTTTTAACTTGTGGATCTCTTAAGGAGGTAGCGAATAAGCTGAAGCTTGTTACTGTTCATGAAATAATTGGGAAACTTTTACCAACGGGGAGCAACTATTACTCTGGCAGTTGGTCTTCCCTATGGATACCTTGGAAATGTGGGGAATTAAAAAAAATTTAATAGTACAAGGAAAATCCAAGAGTAAAGGTGAAATTTCTGAATCACACCATTTTGTATAATGATGAAGTACAGCATTGTAACTCATGTCACTTACCATCTCTTGACAACGCCTGTAATAATTTTGAAGTTGCTACTATTTGAGAACTTACACCAAAAAATGGTTACTAGACATATGTCCCTTAGGTCTAGTAAGTATATCATGTGAGTATTCATTTTTGGGTTATTTATGAAAATGGGTTTGATTTGCTGCACTTAAGAGAATTCATTCTGAACGCTTTGTTGTCAGGAAAGGTTAAATTACAAAATTTTAGGAAAGAAGCTTGTAGTTTCTGTGTTCCTGTCTACTTCTGTCCTTGATAAGCTTTAGGATTCATTATGCACTGGCTTCTAACTTCTTTCATCTGAAATTGTGGTTCTATGTTTCAGGATTTTGGTCTGCAGCTTTGTGAAGTCTTGTTGGACTTTATGCTTGCAAAAACAGAATGAGGTCCTTAGATTGTTGGTTTCTTGCAGGAGAGCCTTGAAATATTTAATTATGGAATTTTGCGAGGACAAAATGGAAGCAAGTGAATACTCAATTCTGCCGGTGTTTGCTGAGAGTCCGTTCCCTATTTTGTGGTTATTGAAATCAGTGAGTGTGGTGGTTGGGCGACAAAACATTTTGTCAAATGATGATGCTGGCCAAGTTAATGATTTCGTATTTTCTTTGATGGATCACACTTCGTATATATTTTTAACATTATGCAAGTATCAAATCAATTATGATCGTGACTGTGATTTAAGTGGTCCAACTGAATTTTGTTGCTCCATGAACTCCGATATTAGTGCTTGCTTTAGTGTGATGACTGTGGCGGAGATTTTGATAGATCAGACTAGAAACTTACTTCACTCTTTGAATGATGTGTTTAGTGTTGGAAAAGCAGAAGTTGATGGTGGAACAGTGGATCTGAATAAATTCTCATCCCTAATGTCCTGCATCCAAGGTTTTCTATGGGGACTGACATCTTCGTTGAATTCTGCAGATATAAAAATTTGCAATTTAACCACAAAACCAGTGAGATTTAAGCATGAAGCTATATCTAAAATAAACCATTGTATGGATTTATTTTCAGAATTTATTGATGCTCTCTTGCAAATGTTTCTCATTGACAACAGTCAGCATCCTGGTTGTAGATGTGATTCTCAAGAACAGCTGAAGCCAGATCACTATGACAGTTCACATGTGATGGAGTCGTCTCTAAAGGAAGGCTCCATTGATGAGAATGATCCTGATTATGAAAAGCAACATTTGAATTCTGAGACAGGAAATATGCCCTTTCTGTCATCTGACATCGTCGATGATTCTGATGCATGTACCTACATGAAGAAGCTGCAATCAGACGTTGTGTGCCTTGCCATCACTGTTCTGACTGAGGATGACTCATTTACTCATAACTTATATAGCAAGAATTTGTTGAGAAGTATTTTAAGTGGTGAAAACCTCAAGGCAGCATTTCTCCTTAGAGAGCTCTTTATTGCTGCTTCAGCTATGCTGAGGCTAAGTGTGCAGATAAATTATTCTCCCTTGTCATCCAACTCGCTGCAAATTCTGTTTGGGAGTTCCCAATTCTTGTTGGCAGAATTGGCTAATGTAGGTGAGGTGCCAAAACCAGTTGCTTTCATTTGGTTAGATGGTGCTCTTAGATTTCTGGAGGAGTTAGGGAGTCAGTTTCCACTAACAAGTCCTATCACAACTAGAAATGTTTATGCCAGGCTCGTGAACTTACACTTGAGGGCTATTGGAAAATGCATTATTCTGCAGGGGAAGAGGGCTTCTTTAGCTACTCATGGTACAGAGTTGAGTACCAAGACATTAAACACTCAAATAGAGGTACTTGGATCATCTAGTTCTGATGGATTGTATGGCTTGGAGGAACTGATGACGAGGTTGAGGCAGTCTTTCAAGGTGCTCATCCAAAAATCATCAGAGTTGCATCTGTTATCTGCCCTACAGGCTATAAAGAGAGCAATAGTTGGCCAGGTTGAAGGCTGTACAATGATCTATGAGGTAAAAACAGGGACTACAGATGGAATAGCTTCCTCAACAGTTGCAGCTGGTGTTGACTGCTTGGACTTGATTCTTGAAGCTGCTACTGGTATTGTCTCTGAAATGAAAGTTTGCATGATCCTCATAAGAATTATTAATTCTCTTTCTTATGTAACATTTGTGACTTGTCCATCTTTGTAAGTGAATTAACCCACTTGGATTGTTGTCTCTATTTTAGAAATTGTCTGATGTTTGTGCCTTAAGTGCTGTGGAGAGCAATTATATTTATTACTATTCTTTAACTGCCATCAAGCTGTACCTGGGTAATACTCTTGACAAATAGTTCTTATTTTATTTTTTCCTCAAGACCATAGAATGCAGCAGATACTCAAGTTAGAGTTATTGAATGATATCCTATAGTTCTGTTAACTTGAGTCGTTTGCTCTCTGTAACCTGAAGTGGTACAAGAGTGAAAATCTGAAACAAAAGTTGAAAATTCCACGATGACTTAATTGCTAGGCATCTCTAAAAACAAAGTCATCCTCTGGGAGTTGAAGGGCTTCAAAATCCTTTCTGCTATGTTACTTTAAGTCATCCTAGGTTTATCCCTCCACTTCCTAATGGTAAAAAGGCATAACCAAATTCGTGTTTCTTACCAATTAACTATCTCGCCTTGCCCCAACCATACGAAACAACATTCCCTCATCTTATTCTCCTAGGCAATTCTTATAGCAATGACAACCTACTTACATACATTTGGTGAGGACAAATAAGGAGGAAGTGCATGCAGGCTGAAGTATTGAATTTTTTGAAATGCGAAGATATTGAATAAATGTACATGGCTGTTGGTTGAACCATTGGCACAGATGTGCAACCATCTCCTCTTTTATGCCCTTTTCTTCTTTTTCTGGTGGTAATTTGTGTTATAGATTACCCATGTAGAACTATGATCAGAAAGGGGTGGAGAATAGGGAATACTGTCAATATCTAACACAACTTGAAAAGCATATCAAGTTTCAATTTTTTGCCTACTTTTGTGAACAGATTCTTCTTTTATTTTCATTTTATTTTATTGTTTTGAAAGAGGAGGGGATTGGCTGCTGCTGGTGGTGGTGGTAAGATATACTTAGTTGAGAAAAAGGTGCTTACTAGCTGCAATGATAGTGCATTTATACATTCATTCTGAAATGATAAAATAAATTAGAGTTGCAAATTCTATTTTTAGATTTAACTTGCAATTTATGAGTAGAAATGCTTTATGCTGAATGGATACCTGTTGCATGTGCTTTTACTGTGCACATCTAACGACATTTAGTAGGAGTTCTTATAATGTTATACTAAGGCATGTGGCATATGAATGGAAACGAGACAGTAATAATAGGATATGGAAAGCAGTATCAACACATTCATTTTTTAAAACACTCCATTGAACTGCTGGTGGATGTCTTTGTTCCACAATTTTCTGACTGTTGACTTGCTTTGTAGGGAACAAACGATTGGGTGTGGTTAGAAGGCATATTCAAACCTTGATTGCTTCTCTATTCAACATTATTCTGCACCTCCAGGGTCCTGCAATATTCTATGAGAAGCTAACTGTTAAAGGAGTAAATATTGATCCTGATCCTGGATCAGTCATTCTCATGTGTGTTGAAGTGCTGACCAGGATTTCTGGGAAACATTTCCTTTTCCAAATGGATTCTGGCCATGTCGGGCAATCCTTACGAATACCGGCTGCACTTTTTCAAGGCTTTAGTCATCTTAAACTGTGGAAAGATTCTCATCCTTCTAGTTGTTCAAGACTCACTGGCAATAAAAACTATGACAATCTGGCAAGTTCCCTGTCAGTGGATAGGAATTTCTCGGTGAACTTATATGCTGCATGTTGCCGATTCTTGTGTACTGTTCTTAAGAATTATAAGAGGTATAATCTCCCATATTTTGGTCCACAGTTTCTCGACAATACTTCTAATTTTCCTTGTGTTTGGTGAATTCTTAGAATACTAATTTGTATGATAAATAGCCTTGGTGGGAACTTGTGGATTCAGCTTGGAGTCGACCCGTCTTGAACTCCTGCTGATGCTTGCAAGCATGCCACTAAACATTCAGAGTCTTTTTCTTGAGACTACTTATTATCCTTATCCCCTCTGAAATTGTTACACCTTTTATGTGCCTTCTGTTGCATATTTTTTTGTATGCTTCATTGTGAATGATACATAATTACCCAATTCTTGGTTTCAGAGAGAATGTCTGGAAGTCCTTGTGTCCATGTGATCATGCAATACTTGTGTGTGTCTACAAATTAGTGTTTCCTTTATTACACAATTTCTCTTTTTATGTTCAGCAAGAAAACTACAGAACTCAATTTTCATTCTCATTCTGTCAAATCTGTTCATCAGGCTTTGCTGTTTATTGTGACTTTTAATCCTTCCCTGGGCATGATTTTGCTTTATCCATGTGTTTTGCTTCTCATGACATGATTGAAATGACTATTGTTCCTAAGTTCTTTTTTGCCTTAATTTTGTTATTTTTTTTGTTATATTCTATTACCTAAATATGCATATTCACTATATGTGTACACCTGGTAATTGTGTTGATTTTTCTAGTGAGTGCGTCCAGCTCATTGCTCTACTTCAAAATTCAGTTCAAGCTCTTCTTTATTGTCTGGAGATGATAGATGGTGATTCAGCAGGCAGAAAGGGTTATTTCACTTGGGAAGTGCAAGAGGGGATAAAATGCGCTTGTTATCTTCGAAGGATTTATGAAGAGGTATGTGTTTCTTGGTGTTGAGATGCTGTTGCATGCATCCAATTTTCAAGTAAATGTGTTTAAGGGTCATTTAGGGAGCTAGGATGGGCTTGGTGCAGGACAGCAGGCATGGCATGTCGAATATCCCTCTGGATTTCTAGAAAAGAAGTTCATGCAAAATCTTTTTTTCCAGCATTTAATCTGTTAAAATGTGCATCTATATTCTTTCGAAACATTGCATCTAGTATTTAGGCAGCACAGTGCACAAGAAGGATCTCGAATTTTGGGAATTGGGGATTTGAGATGTGAGGATCCTTACCCTTCTTGCCTTGTAGTTGAATCATGGCCTACAGATTGTGGTGGAGCAACATGTTTTTCTAATTCTTTAAGAAATATGTCATTGAGATGTCCAAGAGTCATCAAACAAAAATCTGACGTCTATTGAAGATTGATAGATCGAAATACAATGATAAAAGATGGAGAATCACTCACCCTCAAAGAGACTTATTCATCTTTGGTAGTCATCATAGTGACTTGCTTATCAACTACAGCACTTACTAATTTTTAGAAAAAATATTTCTTTCAAATCACAAGATTAAACTTAAGGCTGCTTTCGCCAACAAAATGGTGCACTATTTAAAGAAAAGAAATGGCTTTGGGAGAATCAAGTGGAATAAATCCACTTGCTGGACAGTTGTGGTTTCTGTCTGCAGCTGGCAGTGGCAGTAGGCTGCTGTTGGGTTCTGATGTGGAGTTGGGTTGCCTTCACTGATTGCTTGAGTTAATTCCTGTGGTTGGCTTCCTTGGTGTTGGAGTTGATCAAAAAGGCTGGTGGCTGCATTCATTTCTAAGTGGGACTGTCTGGTTTGAGGAGTTGAACCGAGATACACAACCCGTTTTACATTTATATTCAAGACTAAGCATTATTAAATTAACAAATCAAAGTTGATCTACTAAATCAGTCAATTTAATCAAAGAGCTAATGAAATTATTGTTGCTGGAGAGCTATCCCTTGTCATATTGTGCTTGTCATATTTCAATCAGAATGAGAATGTTTTTTTGGGAAAGAAGGCATTTGAGTTCTTGAAAGAAGAGTAAATAAGTGAATGTGAAAGTGAAGATTGTGGTTCAGAATCTACTGTTCAGATAAACTATCGTTTGGGCTGTTTTTTCAAGTCACATTAGATGGCAGGATAAGTCTGGTTTTGTCTTAAATAGCCTGACCCTTTGACAACCCATGAATTTGGACCTTTGCATTTTTAGTTGGGTTGGTTTTGAAAAACCTTTATGGTTCATTTTTTTTAACGAAGTGACACCCTCAGAATCTGCATGATTTCAAGTTCATGACCCATATCCAGTAGTCAATCTTCTAGTTAGATTGAGACATGATGTGCATGAGATGATCTTGACCATCCATGTCATTGAAGGTTCTCATCCATTTACAGTGGGTAATATGCATCAGTTCCATTTAGCATGGGACAACAATAACAAATCCTTAAGTCCTACTAGATAGAATTAGCTATATGCATTTGCTTTCGCCATTTCACTTAATTAAGTATAATATTTTGTGAGAGTAGAAGCAATTTCAAAACATTTTTTTTATTTTTCTTGGGTTTTCTGATTATTCCTTTCTTTCCTCCAACCATAATTACCTCTCCTTTTCTCACAAATGATTCATTTATTATACGTTTTTAAGTGCCAGAATTAACTTAGGTGCCATTTTCTCATCTCATCTTCCACATAGAGGGCCCCAAAAAAGCAAGAAAATGTTCATTTTACATTTGCTCTTCAGGAATTAGTTGTTGGTCTTCAACATTTTTTGAAATTCTTAGAACTGGCCTTTCTGAAGTCCTGCATTCATCATGATTTTCATTCCTGATCTCTTCATCTTCTGTTCCTATTCACAGATTAGGCAGCAGAGGGATATCTACGGTCAGCATTGCTTTCTGTTTTTATCAAATTACATATGGCTTTATTCAGGGTATGGTCCATCAAGAAAGGGTATCAAAAGGTGATGTCTTGCCTCTCACTCAATGTAATGCATTTACATCATTACATGCACTCAAATTCCTGTTCCCATTTACCATTTTCCTCACTTACAATTACAAATAAATATGCTATATGTCCCACCAAATAATGCAACTTTCGTCCAATTTTATTTTTTCTTTTAAAATTGAACCTAGATCATGGATGGAAATATCGGCATTAGTCGCAGCTATATCTCCATCAGACATATTATACAATATGTATCGGTATTGTATATATCGTAAGAAAAAAGTTTTTGAGAATCATAAATTGACAGGTAAATATAGATTGATATATCTGCTTGTATATATTGCAATATATTTATGATATGACAACATATTGCGATTTTGCTACGATATCAGAAAATATTGGTATCGGAGAAACCCGTGCAGATATATATTAGGATATTTCATCCATGACTTAGATTCATCTAATTCAACAAACTTGGAAGAACATTTCTAAAGGGTAAAGTAAGAATATATAGTCTTTGACATTAGATTTAGAATAATCAATTAAGGTATAAAAATGCATTTTTATACTTTATCTCTTATAAATTTTGTCTTGGATTTGTTAAATTAGATGAATATGAGTTCAATTTTGGGGAAAAAAACAGTTCAATGAATGAAATGTGGGATTTTGTTGTACAAATTGCCCATATGGATTTTACAAGGGTATTGGAATCAAATACCGTACCCTCAAAGGGAATATTTGAATCACTTATCCAAAATTCATGAGTATGATATTTCTTAAATTCTGTCTCTCAAGAGCATATAAAATCTGCACTACGGTCTTCTTCATTCCGCTCACTTTTCTTTTCCTGAGCCTTGTTTCCTGCTCAAGAAACAGAGCCTGCAGAATGAAATGTTGTCTTTTTATTTTGCAGGGAAATAGATGATGCCTTGAGGCCAGGAATCTATGCATTGATAGATGTTTGCACATTTGATGATCTTCAATATCTTCATACTGTATTTGGAGGTAAGCAACTTTGGTTATACGTGCAGAACAAAACGTCAGTCAAATCAAATTCTCGAGCATGCGTATGTTTGGAAACTCAAGCTGTATAAAATCAATTTAAAATCTAAGCTTACCAAACTACTACATTGAATCTATTCAATATAAACATACTTATTTGTGAATTTGCTGCCCTCATTATGGTTGCAGAGGGCCCCTGCAGAAGCACCCTGTCTAGTTTGCAACAAGCTTACAAGCTGAATTTTCAGTACGGAGGAAAAGTATGATTGAACATTTTGGGGGCATAGAAGAACGCCACGTTTGGATCTTCTTTCCAATGCGGTGACATGCAAAAAGTTTCGTGGTTCTCTGAAGAGGCAGCGTGAGCTTACAGTTCTCTTCCTGCTGAGATGGCCATTGCTTAAGTCGGGTTGGATTTTGCCTTTTTCTCGCCCAATTTTCTTGACAATATGTGTTCACAGCTGCTATGTGCTAGCAACCGCAGGGTTAGTTGCCCGGAGGAAACTGCTAGTTGCTGTCGGCATCCCTTATGGTTGGCTATGTTTGTGCCGACAAGGAGAGAACCCGTTTTCAGAGCACCAAACTCGGGGCTGAATCTTCGGCCTTTTAGGAATTTGGTCGGTGGATCTGTTCGTGTATGAGAGAGGGAGGGTAAAATCAAGATGAATATTTAAGTTAGTCTTCCTCGATTGTTTCCCTTCCCATATTCCAAATTTGAATGTCGCTAGGTCATCATCTAGCATCATCCAGTGCAGCTACTTTGATGCCCGGAGATGAATTCTTATTTAAAATTTTCTCCTTCGTATTGGAAGATCTGCTATCGAGGCTTGTTTGATTATCAATTTGAAAGAATATCATTTTATCATAATTTCAAATTATAATCTTCGGACGCATTTTTAGAATATTTGAAAAAAAAATCAATTTCTGATTTAAAACCATTCAAGATTTTTTGAATAATTTGTGCAAAATCGTCTTCTTTGGGGCTGGTTCCTTAGCATTAAAATGCTCATATAAATAGTGAAACGTTACATAATTTGGTAATATATAAAAGTATATCACTATCTGCCTAAAATACAACGCTCAGACGAGGATAAAATATAACCAGAATGGGAATGAACGTTGTTGAACTGGTTCATACTATCTGCAGAGCAATAAATTCTTAGCTGAAGGAAAGGATTCTCCAACGAAGACCAGAAAGATTACCTTCAGAAAACGCAGACATGGATATAACAAACTCCTGAGACGAACAGCGATTGCCAAAACTCCACGGTGAAAAAACGCATTTGAAATTTCCTTAGATCGCGTTCCAAGATGGGGAAAATTCTGAGCTTCTGACTCCAGGGATGACGATTGTGCGCCGGCGCTGCAGTTCATAGATTTGCAAGAAGAATAATTCATCCTTTCTTTACCAAGTCTGAGAGAAGAAGCTTACTGGGATACAAAGCTAATCAAATCGAGGACGATCACAAGGTAATTAAAATAATTTTGTATCCACTAACACAATTCAATTACATTCAAGGACATCGATGTATTTTGAGTTTTCAATCACAGGCAAATAACTGACTGACAAGCAGATTCTATGGCATGACAAACTCCTCGATCAAAACACTCAACTCCGGTCTTGACAGGGCGGGAGTCATCGGGTCAAATTGAGCATCCATCAGCCATTAGCATCGTAACCACCGACCACACTATTGGACGAGCTAGCCTGTACGCTGCTTGATGAAGAACACCTACTCGCAGAACTCGTGTCTTTGACACTACTTCCCTTCCTCCGCAGTTTTTTGGATCGCTTTTGCCTCGATGATGCATCCTGCAGAACATTGACGATTCAAAGCGTGCTTTTGGATGAGTAGGGATGGCAGTGGGGCAGTTTTAATTTTACCATCCCCGCCCCAGCAGGGACATTACTCCGGTTTACAAGTATCTTCTATTTTTTAATTCAAAAAGTACTTATAATTTTAAAATTTGAAGATTATACATCCTTATATATTTAATTATTCATATTAAAGCACATGAAATTGGTGCAACGCTACACAATGTTGGGTCTGGTCACTCCCTTGTGGGTAACCCAACAAATTGTTCGTCATCGGAGGATTTTCGGAGAACAACTGATGGAGTTCATTTGTTGGAAATCCAGACAACTGAATTCGGTCAACAGGAAGTTGACCGTCTAGGGTTGCAGGAGCGCTGCTGGGCGGCGGACGGGCAACAGAGAAGACGGTCAACATGAGGTTGACCGGATCCGGTCAACAGGAAGGTTGACCAGATGGCTGCAGGA
>JAOVVI020008629.1:0-14082 GCA_028571085.2 Nepenthes alata
CCCATAAAAATGGGTTGAACCGGCCACTGAACTGGATCCCCAAATAAGCAACAGAACTAGCCCCTACATCTACGCTGATGCTGAATTTGCAGCCCCTAAACTTGACCTGGATCAAGCCTTAAATTGGTTGAACCAGCAGTCATATTAGCCTAAGTGTCTTGTGGTGATGTTGAAGTATCAACCCATAAAAGTGGACCCTAATCAGCCACTAAACTGTGCCTTAAATCAGCAATAAAATTGGCCCCAACATCCATATTAATACTGAACTTGGCAGCTTAGGGAATCAGATTGAACTGACTAAACCGGCAGCCGAGTCAATCAAATCATCATGTACTAAGACTAAACTGTTCACCTGTGAACCGATTTCCAAGGATACCTTGAATCGACCACTGAATTGGGCCTCTAAACAGTAACCAAACCAGCTAACAACATCCATGGTGATGTCAAACTTACAGCTACGGAACCACCCTTAACCGGCCTCCAAACCGGCTGAACCAGCTGCCAAATCAATCAAAGTGTCATGAGATGATGTTGAAGTATCAACTTATAAAATTCACCTCGAATTAGCCATCGAACTGCCTCAAACTAGTAGCTGAACTGGCCCAACATATGCTGAAATTTTTAACTTATGGAAAATCATTGAACCCTTGAATCGGCATACTAAACTGGCTTGCTAATGATGCAATTTAGTGGTAAAAATTAGTATAGACTAATATCTAAACGGGCCATTAAATTGACCTTGAATCGGTAACCGAATCATCAAGAAATTGTATCAAAATTTTACTAGAAAAACAAACCAAGCTGGCCCCGAACCGACTACCAAATCGACGGCGGAATCAACCGAATATAACACATATTAAATCTAAATTTTTTACATATGTAAAATTTTAAAGTTAAAGTTGTTAAACCAGTCAATATAATTATTTCTTTTACGACTTATGGTTTATTACAAATTATCACATTTGTTCCGATCAATGCTTTCGTATGTTTTGATATTATAAAAAGTTCATATGGAAACTTTACAAGTCCTTAGAAATATGATTATTTATTTTCGGAGTGGAGAAAATTAGGAAAAAGTAATAAGAATAAGTGTAAAAGCTTCCATAAGAAATATTTTTTAAAAAATTAAGAAAATGAGTTAATGAATTATTTCAGATGGTGATATTCCCTGACATATCTTAGGATATTATAGTAAATCTCGAGAATTTCTCCTTGCTGTCTAGAAACTTTTGGCGGTATGAGTTTTATAATCCCATATAATTGGTTATAAGTATACCGCCAACATCTGGGTGCTGAACAAGAGGGTCTAGTCTTAAATAGTATGGAAGCATACACAATCTTTTTATCGATTGACCACTCAATTAGCTAGTAAGACCTACTAGTACTAATTCCTAAAGATAAATAATAACTAAGATTCAGTATATTGATTAAGAATTAGAGAAAAAAAAGGAGAAGTTAACGACAATAGAAGTTAATGCATGTTTTACATGACTCCTATTCCTCTTATTAATATATTTTTATTTTAAGTATAAATGTGCATGTGTTTGTTATATATACCTTGTTGAGTATTTGACTCACTCACTTGTTATTTTTTAACCTTTCAGATGGTGAGCACAAATTGATATCTGATGAGTAGGATTGAAGTCAGAAACTGTTTAGGCTTTAGTGATGTTAAAATGTAATGTAATGTAGTGGATGTATGATTAATTTGATATCAAGATATTATGTACTCTATTTTGTGATGAATAAATAAATACAATATTGGTGTTGATCATTTAGTCATACTTTCACAGATTGTTATAGCCATTATTTAAACTTCAGCAGGTTTTTAATGGGAATAATTTTGGTACCTAGTAAGTATCTTTGAAGTATAGTCCGGCGCTGTATCTATTCATACGGTGTTAGAGCCACTTATGATGTGGCAATCAAATGGATCATGTGTATAAAGTTATATATTTTGTGAATTTATATGTAATATGGCGTATCATTATGTTTAAATATTCACGGATATTAAATAGTAGGAAGGTAGTTCGTGACAATTATAATACCCTATTTCTAATTAATTGATGTAGATATTATCAATTTATTTTGGATTAATTTAAAATCAATTGTACAAGAAAATTGTAGTTGGAAATCAATTAAGGGCATTAGATTTGGTGCTTGATGTGTTCTTGACGAAATCAATTGTATAGAATTTTTATACTTAAGGAGCACCTCTGAGGCATGCATGCGTGTTTTTCGGTAAACTGTGTGACACCTCAAGCATGACCCTGCAGCACTCGTGCGCAATTTTGGCGTCCTCGTGCCTAAGCCCCACTTGGTGTGGCACTCATGTGTGCTTGAAGGTTTGAACCACATTTGATGCATGCCTAATCGATGTTTGTGTGCTGATTTATTTATATGAGTTGTGATGGCACTATTTCAAGCATTTTTGCAGGAAAGAAGAGTAATGAGAGAGAGATAAGGGAAAGAAGAGAGAGGAAAAAAGGATATATGATTTTGAAGTATCATTTTATCAGTTTTGTTAGATTAAAAGGTAAAGGCAGGTATTTTCAAATTTGATCTTTGGTCTATTTTAATTTTTCTTTAGTTTTGTTTACTTTTGGTGGTTTACCATACACATATGCCATTTTTCACTTATCTCACTTTGAATACTTTTGTTTTGGTTAGTAGCTCACTTTGAATACATGTGCATGAATGTAGTTTTATAGGTTATTTTGAGATTTTGATTTGGTTTTATTAAACATTTGAGGTATTTATTCGATTTGTATGAATAAGCAAATATCTAAAATATTATATATATATATATATATGAATATTTATAAAATAAAAGTCATTAAAATGTACATTTGGTCTTAACATATAGTAGTCCATATATGTGCTTCGAGTTAAACTCTATTTTGTTAGTTGATTTAATGTTGGTAATTTTTTGCAATGTGAAAAATTTTATATTTATACTTCTTGAGAATAAAAGTTTTGTACTTTTTTGATAGGAAGGAAAAGTTTTAAACATTTATTATAAAGTCTTCTGATTTAGTATTTTATCCAGAGCCATTATAATGAATTGAACAAAACTAATATATTCGAATATCTTAGTATATTAGACAAACTTGAGAATAACCTCTATTATCTACGGGTAGCAAAAGAAAGTGACATTTCGCATCGTCTATAAGAAGGAATACAAAAATAGCCCATCGATATGTATTACCCTTCTTCAAAGTTAGTCTTTTGCTCCATGGTAATTAGATTTGGCATGTTTTGAATTTTTGATATTCATCTTACATCTAGTTTGACATTTGAGATGTTTAGCTTTTGAGATTTGTAGGATTTGCTTGATACTTGATTTATCCAATTTTGGTATTTGAACTTTAAATTTTGGGACTTTGGACAATTACTTACATTTGGATTATATAGCATTTGTATACAGCTTATAAATTTTGTATATGAATTCATATTTGGATATTAAATAATTAGATATTTAAAACAATTGAATATTTGACATGTTAGACATTTATTTTGTATTGAATTTTTCCCATATGCTTTATTATTTTGCTTATTCATTCTGTTTTATAGATATATTTGTTTCATTATATTTATATTGATATTTGCTGAATATTTGACTCATAATTTTATTGTTCTAACTATTTCAAATTTAAGGGTTATGGATTAGTTGTAAGGAGCTTAGATGAGGTCATTTAGAGAGATTTTATCTATGCTTTATGATTCTTAGATTTGTAATTAAGTCTATATTTGTATTTCGATTTTGTGGAGGAGATTAAGTATAGGTTGATATTAGTATGTTTTATTTTGATAGATACATGTTTTGGATTTTTTTAGTATCAGAACTGTGGCATTTTACAATTTATGTACGATCGAAGTCTAGATTTTATGGTGTTTGGACTTTTATTTTCCTTGTGCTTTTTGTAGTAGGTTATACTTAGTATTTTGGAGTCCAGATAGATAGTTCAAAATGATCCTAAGATTGTTGCCATGATTATTGATAATATGCAGATTTTTGTTAGGTCTTACCTAGCATTGGGTATTATGTTAGGGTGTATATTTTTATGGCTAGGGATTTATTTTGAGGGTTTTAAATTATTATCATTAATTATTACCCACTTTTGGTATAGGGTTGTGACAAAGCTCTTAATTAGCAAAAGCCTGAATGATAAGCTTATGACTTGGAGATCATAGGAAGTTGCTCTCGGCAATGAGCTAGCCGGAGATACTAGATGTGGAATAGGGCCAAGAGCATAGATATCACAATCTATATGAGTTGATTTGATGATCACAAAGATGGGAGATGCCAAAAGTACCCCCATAGTTTGAGACGGAGGGACAGTGGAATCAACAAGATCATAGGAGACTTCTACTCAAATACGATGACCATTGTAGATCACTAAGGCCCAATCCCATGAAATGCCCTTACCTCGATTTAATCTGATATCTTTTATTGAATTGCTCATTCAATGAGTATTCTCAATATTATGTCTTCAGAATAATATTCTCCTCCACGATTTTTAGCACGAGATTTTTAGTCTCGTGTGTCTACCATTTCACCACCTCGGGAGTACTTGACTATTTAAGAGTACAAAATTGCTTAGTAAAATTGGCTCTGGCAGGAGTAGGACCACCTGTGAGAGTAGTTTGCTGCATCCGCAACGATAACTCTTGGAGAGTTACCCTCTTCTACAAGGAGAAGAATTGAGGCGAAATAGGTCATAATTTACTAATGATCTCCGTTAATAATCATACTTATCCAAATTAGACTAATATGCCATCAATTTAATACATTAAATTTAATAAAAAAGCAGGTAGAATTTTCTCTAAAAATGAATAAAACCCATACAAATAACTTGAATAAATACAACCCGCATAAAACATGTACGAAATAGTCCTTAATATTTAATCCACAATACTTCCACAAGATCAACAAATGCTATATCATTTATGGTTCCAAAAGAATACTCTCAACTGCCATATTGGATCTAAAGAGAAATGCCATCTAGGAACCTGCAAAATTCCAAAATCAAAATACGGAAGCAGAACTATATTTATAAATTAGCATGCGGAAGCCAAAACTTTTTCCCATATTAACATACAACAAGCCAAGCCATCATAATATACAACATTCATCCAAACTATTGTTATTTACAATCACAATTCTTCAAACTTCCAAAATCTTCAAAAGTCTTCAAGCCTAGCAAGCTCCCTTCTAGCTAAACCCTATCTTCAATCCTTCTCATCAGGCTTCCAACTTATCTAGAAGAGGGACAAAATAATAAGGGTGAGTAATTTCTCAACCAGGTACCCAAAATAATAATAATATATAAATTTCATACAAAACATGTAAATATATAAGGACGAAGAAACATAGAAGAAATTGAGAAATCAAACATATATGTGGATGAGGCAAAGACATGAAAACAATGCATAATCATAAGAGAATCATGTTCAAATGTTCTAGGCTCTTATCCAAAAACAAATTGATCATGAGTCCCTCCTTATTTACATCTCGAGGATAGGATGTATACTAATTTTTTGATTTTTTTTGACGGACTGGCCATATTCCACCATATAAGGCCACCGTCAAGCCTATCTTTTGCATCATATAGTATAAATACCGCTAGGTGGACATAAAAATTTTTCTTTTCTTTTATACATACCTTTTATTTTGTACACAGGATCGCATAAGGCTGAACTTCTTGAGTTGGCCATCCTAGTTTTAAATTTCATACTTGGCCAGCCAACATTAAGATTGGTTGGACATGAAGACCTTGATATGACATGAGATGCTACTAAAAATATCAGCTTTATTCTTCCATATTGTAATTACGAAAATATTCTAACATCTATAAATTCTTTTACAACGAAAATATTTTACAAGTCCTTCTCAATACATCAAAAGAAATACATCAATTCCTTCACTGATCTGCTCCAGCCAGCTATGCCGTCCAGTTATTTCATAAGACTCTACTCAATTTCATCCTCCATGAGCTTCTCATCATCTGAAAAATGGCAAGAGTGAGCTACAAAGCCCAGCAAGGTACCCACATGCAGAAAACACTAGCATACATATCATCAAATCAAAGTAGAGGTTCATAATATAAACTTCATAAGAAAATCATCATATCATTTCTTCTTAAGTTCAGAGTTCCTTATTCTTATTCATATTATCTTGTCTTCAGAAAATTCATAAAAGTTGAACAAAATACTTATCATCTTTAGGGACCGGACGGAAGCGGACAACATCGAGGAAAGGTTGTGTGCTACCCCATAACCTAAGGTCGTATCTTCTCATTATACACCCCGAGGCGGACGATAATGCCTTTTACCCGGCATACGTGGCCGTAGTCTAAAAGCCTTGTGCTACCAGAAATTCCCCCGTGGCCTAGGGACAGTCCTCGAGTGTCACTCCAATATCCTTCATCCATATTTAATAGCAAGTTTAATGAAAACTCAGTTCTTAGTTCATATCTTTCATTGGCCATTCATCATAGTTTAAAAGTCAAAAGTCGTAGAGTTTCACTTGCTGTCCGGATTACATATATTTTTCCTTGTTCTTATTGCCTTTGTTCTTAACTTCAAACATCTGAAGTCCGTATAGCCTTTCCTTTAACATTTTAACGTCGAAGATCTTTTATCACAATGTCAAAGGTCTTATTCATCAAAGCCGGAGGTCTTTTTCTTAAAAGTCAGAGGTCTTTTTCTTAAAAGTCAGAGTTTTTTTTCTCAAAGTCGGAGGTCTTTTTCTTAAAAGGGTGAAGTTCTTTTCCTTAAACATGCAATTATTGAAGTTCATGCAAAATAGGGAATAACCATACTTCATGCATAAAGAAATCAGACATCATTAATAACAAGGCTTCCTTTAAACATACGGTTAACAGAGATTCTTCCTTAAATCAAACGATTAGAACAAATTATCATACATATCGTAACATAAGTTTATCAAAAATCAGACATACTTGCGTTGCAACATGAACTTAACAAAATATGAGTACACTTGCATTAAATCATGAACTTAAAACAAGGGGGTACATTTTTCTGAATTCCTTTACTCCGTTCTAAAATCTTGGTTCTTCTTTACTAGAAAACTTAGTTGTGAGCCTCTTCCTAACCTCTTTCCTTACGCTCTCTCATTCTTATTTATAGGTCTTTGGTCTGACGATAGTAGGTAGGGTAGGTCAATCACTCAGGGTGGTTGGGAGTATGTTACCTACTCAGGCATGGTCATTCTGACTCTACTTTTCGTAAATGCTTCCTTATTATTTTCGGTCTACTAACATTGGCCGGTTATCTCTCCTTTCATTATCTTAGTACTTCCGGCCTCCATCTCACCATGATTCGCCGATTATATTTCTCTTTCATATTTTTGGTCAACTGGCATTGATCGGATTTAGTTTCTCCTTCTTACCAATTTTAACTTACCTTAACATTTTTCGGTCAACTGGAGTTGACCTGATTACTCTCCTCTTTTCCCTTCCGGTCAACTAGCATTGACCGGATACGCCTTCCTCTAAACTTTTCGGTCAACAGGCGCTGACCAGCTTACGTTTTTCCCTCATGTATTTTTCGATCAACAGGCATTGATCGGATTACGTTTCCTTTTCACCTCTTGCTTTCCAATCAACAAGTGTTGACCGGCATACATTTTCCTTCACCTTAAAAGAATTTGGCCCTTATATTTTTGATGACAGAAGATCCAAAAATTTGATGCCTTAAAATTCTCCCCTACTTATAGAAATTTTGTCCTCAAAATTATAAATGAAGTTACTAACCTCAAGAAGACTAGTAGGGATACTTGTTTCGAATCTCTTCCTCTCGTTCCCAAGTTGCTTCTTCAGGTGAGTGATTCTTCGAGAGCACCTTGATTAAGGAGATTGATCTTGTACGTAGCCTTTGTTCTTTTTGGTCCAAAATCTGCATGGGTTCCTCTACATAGAATAAGTCTGCATCGGCGCCATCCTATATGGCGCTTTTGATATTAGCGCTGATCCTGGCACCAATTCTATTTCAAATTTTAACTCTCGTCTTAAAAGAATTTGGCCATTATATTTTTGATGTCAGAAGATCCCAAAATTTGATACGTTACATTTTTTGTTCGAAAACATGATTTTACTTGTTTTTTATTCTTAATTCAAAATATCAGTTCCTCCTTATTTACATTCTGAGGATAGGATATTCAAAAGTTCTTAATTCTTGGTTTAAACATAAATTCCTCCGTATTTACATCCTGAGGACAGGATGTGTAGAAGTTCTTAATTCTTGGTTCAAAACATAAATTCCTCCTGATTTACATCCCGAGGACAAAATGGTTATCTTGGGCCTAATTCTTGTCATCCAAAATTAACGCCCCGAGGAAGGCGGTCCACTCATCACTCTGTGGGCGGAATCATTCTCATGGCATCCCGAGAATACGAGGCCGAGGCCTTCGTATAGTCTTAGAGCTCTTAATTTTAAAAACATGAATTCCTCCTTATTTACATCCCAAGGACAAGATGTTTAAAAGTTCTTAATTAATTTTGGGCAGCATAACATTTACAGAAATTTTCAAATAAAAACTATTTAATAAGGTTAAACATTTCACTAAATAATAATTTACCTCAAAACTCAAAATTTACGAACAGCGGACCTTCAATTTTCAAGCTAAGGTTTTGGAGAGATATTTCAGATGAAAATCAAACACGAATCGCAAGCTAAACAATAAAATCGAACCCATAAATCATGATAATTATGTTTAAATATGAAATTTATCCATAAATCTATGGAAAAACTAAGAAACATGCATTAAATTCGAAGTGGAAGGAGTTACACATGCCAAGTGTGGGTCTTGGGTTTGGGCGAAGCCAAACCGAGCTAATCGGAGGAAATATCGAACAATAAATCATAAATACTTCAAGCAAAACTCACGGTTTCACATTTTTCATGATTTGAGTGGATATCGAAATAAAAATACTCAAAAATAATAATAAATATCGAAAGAGAAAACAATGAGGGTATGAGTACACTTACCTCAACCTGATTTATGACCTTTTTAACTATCTCTTGGACGGATTTAGACTCAGAAGCTTCATCCTCTTCCTCCTCTTTCTAGCTCTTCACCCTCTCTCTCTCTAAAAATCAGAAATGGCTAAAATATCACCTTGATGAAACCCTCGTGCAAATGAATATCCCAACTGGCGCTCAAGTGCAAGTCGTGCGATGATCGAGCAGCAGCCTACTACCATCCCTGCCTAGACCCACGCTTAAGCAATCATCGAGTGCAGTGCCTTCTGGTTTTGGCACCTGGATCCATACTCGAGTGGCCATCAAGCACAGACCTACTGATAAATCTACCTGGGCCTCGCCTTGGGCGTCCTACTGGTGGGCTATTTTGCCAGCCGACGTCGAGCTTGGGCCTCTGGTGACAGTCAGGTGCCAAAACCATTCACCCTATTTTACTTTCGATTTTAATTTTTCACATTTTCTAAACCTAATTATTGATCATTAATAATTCAATTACCTCATATTTATCATGTTTTGGAAATCAGAACCTCACAATTCTCTCCCACTTATAAAAATTTCGTCCTTGAAATTTAACGACCCTTAAAATTCCATAATTGGCGGTAATCCTTCTAGTGTTCCTAAGTCATTTTCTCGATTAAATGATTACCCAGAAAACCTTAAGCATTTGAATTGTTCTGATCATCATTACCTGATTCGCTCTACCAAAATTCTAAAGACAACCAAATTTATAAGCTACTTCTCCGACTTATCTCAAAACCTCAAACGACTAATCATTCTTACTTCAATTTATGCTAAGCCTCGAAGTTGATCATTCCTTCTAAGTCTCAAATTGAACCGTAAAATATATGGGTTCACCATGTTTTCGCTACGCCACTCTGATTAATTATTTTACTATGAGCCATCCAATTGGGATTTACCACCATATCTAATTCAGCTCATCACCCAAAATTCATTGATCGAGTTTGGCTAAGATTTCAATATAAACCTCAAATTTCACTCAAACCTCAAAGTTAAAATACTTTAGTTTCTCATTATTTCATTAGTATATCAACAAACTGACATTTTCCTAAAACACATAATCCATATTAAATACCTACATTATACATCGGTCATAATTAAAACAAATCTCAAGATATCCATATCATGAAGACAATTCCCATAAATCCATAAATTACTGCCATATTAGAAACTACAATCGTAACAATTACCCAAAATCTCAAAGCCCAAATACTTAACAATCTCATGATCTCATTAGCACACAAATAATTCAACTCATTAAATCCAAACACGTTATCCAAGATCATATCAAATAGGTCATTTGTAGCCTTAATATTTCAAATACAATTCCTTCTCCCAAAACAAAAAGAAAAACACCCGATGTAAAATATTGAGGACATACTAAATCTGTAGATTCCTGATGTCATTCATCGATCATAATATTCGCTCTCTTCAGAGACACCATGATCCATCATTACAGCCCTCAAATTATCGCCTGCACTATTGCATACTCATTTCTTCTTCATGACATGACTCCTCAAACCCTAAGAATCATTGGACAATAACTATTTTTCTAAGTACACCTATAAATCCTCAAAACAAAGATCCCGAAGTAATTTTGAATTAAAGGCTTCTCCCCTACTTGATTCGAGGGTAGCCACCTGTTATGGTGCAAGAAGAACATAATCCTACCATTCCTCAAAAGCATTACATTTTGTGGTAACTCATCAGATCCATCAGGGGTCAACCTAAACGACATGATCAATAATTTACCCTTAATTTCTCAAAGGCTACCTTCACATGTCCCATATTTATGAATACCAATCGATTCTAAGCCAAACACCTCATGGTTGACCGCCTTTTACAATTCATGAAGTTCACAAAAGAATGTGTAGATACAGTCAGAAAATAATCTAGAATTCTCGGAGTGGATGCGATATAACAGGAAAATCATGGAGAAATGAAAGAATACATAAATCCTGAATCAAATAAAATGGCAGCTAAAGCTTCACAAATAAGAAGAGTATATTCCACCACATTTAGGGATGCCCCAGCATCCTGAACTATCACTGCAAAAGCTTTAGCTGAAATAGTGAACTTCTTTGCTTCTAGTCTCTCGGGTTGGGACAATCCTTAATCTGATGGTCCCACTAACTATAATTAAATAGGCCCCGATCAATCTAAAACAAATTTCCCCTTAATGCTTCTTTCCACAGTGAACATAGCTTGCTACTAATGCCAGGAAACCTAATAGTGAATGAATTTCAGTGCTACTATTTTTTTTATCAGACACTTTCATCTTTTTAGTAGGTTCTGGAGGTCCTAAACTAGATCACACACTAAAATTCATCTGATTTGCTGCCGTCTTAGCAAAAGATTTATGAGTCTTAAGATCTTTTTCAAATATTAGAGCCCTACCTAAAATCACAACATAAGTTTGAAGTTTCTGGTCACCAACTGACTTTTGATCTCACCCCTGAATCATTGTCGGAACTTCTTAGTTTTTCTTAACTCATCTCTGACAATATATGGTACATACCGTGACAATTCAGCAAACTTTACATCATACTCTACTACATTGTGGTTTCCTTGCCTAAGCCGCATAAATTTCTTTTCCTTTCAATCCTAAAGGCTAGAGGGAAAATATTTCTCTAGGAATGCTTCCTCAAACATTTTCTAAGAAATTTCTTCATCAGGTAGACCCAACGCCCTTTTTTTCGTCGTTCACCAACAATCAGCTTCTCCCTCTAATTTATAAGTCGTAAAAGTAACCTTTTTCGATTAGAATATTGAATAACCATAAATATCTTCTTTACTCTTCGAATCTAAATATCCACCTTCACTGGATCTGGTTCTCCTAAACAATCAGGCACCCTCTCCACCATAAATTTCTCATAAGCCATTGAGGCGGGATTTACTGAGGCCAGCTCTGGTGCAGGAACCATAGCCATGTGACGTTGCTCTATCGATTCTATTATATTATTTATCATCGTCAACAAATTCAAATATTTAGTCTCTCGATCCTGAGGAGTACTAGCACCTCCATAAGTGTTCCCTCTTCCTCTCCTACTACCCATATTATATCATATAACAAAAAATATCACAATATTAGTTTATCACAAATAATCAGATTAGAACGAGAAGTTAATGATAAATCAATGCAATTTAGGATTGAATCTAGGGGCTAGCACCTAGATATCCTATCTAATCCTAACTACCCTCAACCCACTTTAACTTAAATTTAAACCCAAGCTTCCACTTTAACATCAATCAATCCTAATGTATCTTTTTTTCTCTGATACCATATGTGATGAAAGGGTCATAATCCACTAATGACCTCCGTCAATAGTCATACTTATCCAAATCAGACTCATATGTCATCAATTTAATATATTAAATTTTATAAAAAATCAGATAGAGTTTTCTCTAAAATTGAACAAAATTTATATAAACAACCTAAATAAATACAACATGTAAAAAACATATATGAAGATTGTCCTCAAAATTTAATCCACATCACATCGATAAGATCAACAAATGCCATATTATTTATTGCTCCAACACGATATTCTCAACTGCCATGTTGGGTCAAAAGAGAGATGCTGTGACGGACGGGACTATTTTTCATTGAATAACCTCCGTCAATGGCTACTTACACTCTAAAGCCCATAATTAACCTTGGACTCTACAAAAAATCCGGCAGAATTTTCTCTACAACTAGATGAAAACCGAAATACAACCTGTACAAAATCAAACTGCAACAAGCACACATCTATCAAAAGGCTTAACTCAAAACCTACAACACAATACACAGGATCTCAAAACACCACCATATCATCCATGGCTCCAATAAAGTACCCAACTTACTATACTGGATCTAGAAAGATGCCATCTAATAGTAAAATCAAACTCAAAATCATCAATACAGACGCGGAATCATAACAAAACCATAAAACAACAACGATACGCCATGCTCAACATCGAGTGGCCGTCCATAATCCGATCCAATTTTGAGTCCAAATCTTTACTGCACTCGCCGTCCAGCCAATATCATCAAGCAAGCTTCTCCTTGCTCTAACCAATCCGGCATCAGCTAAGTGTTCTCATCTGAAAAAAAAAATAACAAATAGTAAGAGTGAGCTAACAGCTCAGCAAGTATAATCATAAGCAATTCTCGAGGGTGCATGCAATAACTGGAACAGGAGGAGGGATACAGGCACTCTCCGAATCATAAAGCAGGAGAGTGAATAGGAACGACTGAAATCACTCAATTTCTACGGTTGTTATGATTACGTCTTGGATCATTAATCAGAATCACTTGATTCTCACTGTTCTTTTATCTTTGAATTATTGGGTTCACACGGTACTTGCGGTTCATTGATTGGACATTATTCATTTTTATTATTACATCATCTTTGTGGACTCGGGCTAGTAGACCATACTAACCAATGATGCGGGAGAACGATGAAAAAAATATATTCGCTACACATTCTAAAGCCACGACTACTATTTTAGGTCGGTAACACACGACCCTCGGTTGAATCCATGCAACAATCATCAAGACAACTACATCTCAATATGTAGCATCGACCGACACGTCCGACATCCCCGGGGACCAGGGCAATCCTCGTTCTTTCACAGTAGTTTCCTAAAGAGCACCACATACATCACCCGCTCCCACGAGCGGCCAGAATACGTGGCCAAGTATTCCTCGGGTTCACATCGTGATGGATATGGTATACTAAAGAATACTATCCCTACGAATGAGGGTCATAGTTTCAAGATTAGGTTCAACACTTGGAGAGAAAAATCCACATTTGCCACACACTTCACATCTCAGAAAATCTCATTCCCAACACAAAAATCTCCAACCGGGAGATCATCTCATCACACACATTTTCATCCAGGAGATCATATCATCACAAGCACAATGTGGACTCCCTTCCATTCACATTACGGTTTACGATATCCAATGAGACTCAATTTCACTTTCTACGGGATCTAGTTCCCTTAATCACAATAATCAATCCAAGTTCACGAGAGAGATCAGATTTCATACCTCAGATGATCACCTATCAC
>JAOVVI020008630.1:0-14081 GCA_028571085.2 Nepenthes alata
CGGAGAAGATTTGGCGGTGGGAGCTCTGGTAGGCCAGAGAGATTTGGCAACGATGAGATTCGGCAGGCCAGAGAAGATCTGGCAGCGAGAGCTTCGGTAGGCTAGAGAAAATCTGGTGGCGAAGAGTTATAGCAGGCCAGAGAAGATCTGGAGATGAGTCCCGGCAGGCCAGAGAGATTTGGTGACAAGGAGCTCCGACAGGCAAGAGAAAATCCGGCGGCGAGAGCTTTGGCAGGCCAGAGAAGATCCGACGACGAGAACTCTGGTAGGCCAGAGAGATTTGGCAATGAAGGTGACTGGTTGGAGAGCCGGAACGCTCCTCAATCCGATTGGAACGTCGGAATGTTCCTCAGCTTGACTGGAACATCAGAGAGTTTCTCAGTTCGGAAAATTGCTATAGCCTAACCGAGTGAGAGATGGAGTGCCGAAGAGCTTTTACGTTCTGTAGGGCTCCGAGACGCTCTATTTAGTTGAAAAGTGAAGGACGGAAGCGAAGCTTAAGTTTTGAGGGAAGCTTAGCTGCCCAGCCTGGCTCCCTGGAACCAGATTGATCATTTCTCTAGGAGTGGGCCCCATCGCTCGGATCCTCTGGAATACCGAGGTCGTCGAGTTGATGAGATAGATACTGGGGGCCGTCTAAGTCTTGAGGTCGTCCAGACGATTGATCCTCTGAGGATGCTGACTTTCTCGGATTGCTTAAAAGCTGATCGGCGAAGCCCCCAGTGTTACATCTTTTGAATAGTGCAGACGGTTTGGGGACAATAGGTCCAGAGCACCCGGCTTGCTAGCAAGGGCTTGCACGCTCGAGATCGATTGTCGTCCGCATGGCTACCCGACCGGCGGTCATCGCCATGTGGCTTTGCCTCCGGTTAGTGTAATAGCTTGTATTCGGGATGTTGATATTCTTCATCCATCCTGAAGTTAGAGGACGGAGACCCCAAGGATGGCTACCAAATGATGGGTCGTCGCCACGGGCGACTTCGCTCCAGTTGAGGAAATAGCTTGCGCTTGGGGTGTCGATCTTCTCTGCTTGTCCTAGAGTTAAGGAATGGAGCCCCCATGCATGTTTACCCAGTGAGGGATCATCACCATGAGAGGGTATGCTTTGAGGTATAGCGCTGGCTGAAACTCGAATGTTGAGGGAAGACGCTAGACTTTTTGTAGTGTTCACACGGACGGCGTCAATGTTGCGTCTCGGGTCCCCAATTATTGTACGGATTAGGGAGCCTTTGAATCTTCCGTTGCAGGTCAATTTGGATTGGGTCCAGTCTCCATCGCTGATAACCTGGAACCTACACAACACAAATTATAAACAAGAAGTCAGAGGTCAATGGGGGGCTATCCCCTATTGACACTCTAACGCTCAAGTTAGAAATCTTTCTCAATAAATGAAGGAATGCACGTTTAAAGGTAAATATGGCGGGAGTGCAAAGATGCAGCGATGAGGGGAGTGTGAGAGGGATGTATTGGGAGGCTTGAATTCCATGAATGCGCCCAACAGAGGGATGTCTTAGAGGTGCGCCCGCGGGAGCGGTTAGAGGTATGCCTAGCAGAGGGGCGGCTTTGAGGAGAATGACTAAGCTGTCTCGGTGGGTTAACATCCTGGTTACTTGAGCGGACGTTTGACTTTTGGACAGTAAGCTTTTGACTCCGGGGTGGAGGGCTCGTGGCTCCACGACGGAGGGCTCCTGGGACGGAGAGCTCCTAGGTCGGAGGGTTGAGAATCTCCTGAAGGAAGGAGGGCTGAGAGCCCCCTGGCGGCGGAAGGCTGATGGCCTTCGGACTGAAGGAGGGCTGAGAGCCTCTTGGCGGTGGAAGGCTGATGGCCTCCTGACTGGAGGAGGGTTGAGAGCCTTCTGGCGGCGGAAGGTTGAAATAATAATAATAATAATAATAAGTCAAAAAAGTTTACCTCCCAAACCCTATGCGCTGGCAGCACTAGCCTAACACGAGACCTTGGCTTTGGTGGCGGAGGGCTAGAAGTGGGGCCCTCCCGAACAGGCCTAGCAGTGGCCTCCTCCGCCGATTCCTCCGGTAGCTCCGCTGCAAGATCCTCTATCCCCACCTGCTCCTCAGCGGTAGGCTCCTTCGGCCTTTTCGCAGCCTGGTCAGGTTCTCCGGTAACTGTCTCCTCCACATTGATACTAATCGCCAATGGTGGCTCTCCAGCAGGTGGGATCCCTGGCGTCTTCTGAAGCTCCTTAGAACTAGGCTCATCGAATGGTGCGATGATCGGCGCAACAGGAGGCTCAGCAAGCGTCTCCTTGGGTTCCCCGGCTGGTGTCTCCTCCGGCGAACCAGTAGCTCGCTCTACGATGGGCTCAGTAGAGGGATCCAATCACTTCACGTGCTCCGACTGCTAGAGGGCTAGAATGACGTAACTAGTGTCGGAGCACAGTTGGGCCCTATAAACCTCGATCGCAGATTCTTCGCCGCCCGTGCCAGAGCTATCTCCTACCCACTAAGCTTACTGACCAGAACACTCCCTGGATCTGTGGAGGAGGAGGAAGAGGGCCTTATTGTTGCCACCGTCGTCGTCCTCTTTACAGCTGGACTAGAGGGAGACTCTTCACCGAATGGCTCCCTGATTACAAAAGCCCCTGCCTTCCTCTTCTTAGGGAGCTTCACCGTCTTCTGCTTAGGAGACGGTGGCCCCCATTTGGCCTTCTTAGCCTCATCACGAGAGACCAGGTGGTTTCTCTGAAGCTCTGCAGGGTGGGCCTCTACCAACTTGAATAACCACCCCAGATATTTCGTCTCTGCCTTAGGAGGAGTGCCGGTGTAGGCCTCAGGCACCTTGCCCCATTCCTTGGCCAACGGCCAGGATTCATCCACACGAACAAAGAGGAACTGGTTCTTCCAGTTCTTCAAAGAGTTGTATATGGCAGCGTTGATTTGGAGGCCGCCACGTCGGGACAGGGAGATCCACTCCGCTCCCTAGTTGAACTTGAACAGGACCCCCACTATCTCCACCGTCAGCAGCTTCGAATGCTGACGAAGAAAAATACAGAGTGTGCACAAGTACTGCACGACATTAGCATGAAACTATGCAATGGGAACTTGGAGGGCTGTAAAGATCTGCAGTAGCTCAGCGGGAACTGGGACGCGAAGGCCACTCCTCAGGTGGGCCTAGTAGATGGTGACGAAGCCCTCTAGCGACAAGCACGCCCTGTCTTCCTTAACAGAGACTCAGAAGACTATCTCCTTTGAAATATTGTATTCCACGCATAGCTCTTTTACATCTGATTCTCTGAGGCAGAAGCAATCTCGAGAACGGAAGCTATGAATGTGGAAGTAAAGAAGTTGCAAAACACTTACCCCATGTTTGGTTGGAGGAAATAAGGTTGGAATAGAAATTTCTCAATTTGGTTATAAATTTAATCGAGAATAAATATTTTTTGGTAATTATTATTCCTACAAATGTGATAATAATAATTTTCACAAATTATTATTATTATTATTATGTTTAATTATTATTATTATTATTGTTATTTATTGTATTATTATTATTATTACATATTATTATTATTATTATTACTATTATTATTGTTGTTATTTTATTTTATCATTATTATTATTATTATTATTACTATTCTCACATTATTCCTCATATTATTCAATAAATCAAATAATTGAATACTAATTTTTATCTTATTTTATTCCAACAATCAAATATGAGAATAATAATTTTAACTCTATTTTCATCCTATTATATTTTCTGGAATAACTATTATATTTTTACATTATTTCATGCCAATAATCAAATGTACCGTTAGGGTTTTTAACAAAGGAAAGATGATGGAAAGCGTGGAAAATTCAAAAGGAAAACGGACGACTTAAAAGGCAATGTGAGCGTCGGTCAGAATAACCGTCTTGTAAACGTGTGCCGTCATTGCTGCCATGTGGCATTCCCTGAATGGGCGCAGTCGAATCAGATCCTCAGGTGCATTAATTATTGGAATCTTTAATTCACTGTACGTAGACACGTGGCCACCTTTTCGTCTGACAGAACAGCTAATGATGGCGCGTCACTCCACTCCCACGGGTTCTCCGAGTTTTAGCCTTGACGATCAACGAATACGGTCAATAATTCCTTCAGCAGGTTTTTCGGATCTTGGCCTTGACGGTCAATGAATCCGGTAAATATTTCCTTCAGCAGTTCTCTAGATTTTGGCTAGGACGGTAAATAAATTCGGTCGACATTTCCTTCAGTAGTTCTCCGAATTTTGGCCTAGATGGTCAATGAATCCGGTCAGCTCCTTTTGCAAGAGTGCACTAGGTTGTCTTAAACGGTCAACAGTTTCGGTCAATGAATCTTGACGGACGTCAAGTCACGTGACCCATCATAAATATGTTGGAGGTTAGAATTCAGACCATCAGTATGAGGGGTTAGTGATGTGTATGTCCATAGTGGGCCGCCCAAGAATGAGGAATGGCCTAAATCCACGAAGGTTCAAATATAAGTCTGCACGGTCAACGCGAATCGTTGATCGGACGAAAGGCCAAGGAAACCAGCATAAGAACAGACAACTGGCACAAAGGGACGGTTAACATTTCTGTTGACCGAAAACGCTACAGTAGGCTGACCCATGAGCAAGCCTCATGTGGGCCAAGCCTAGTTTGGCCCACGCTTCCATTCGCGACCAGCAATAGTCTTGTTCCATAATATTGCACTCCCCCAAAAGATAATTTTTATGGTAACGGTTACCAGCAGATTCAGCGCGCCTCACACAAGGAAAGCGCTAAATCCTTTTCTCTATCTGCAGCAAACCTTAGCTGTTACAAAATATAGAAATGCAATCCTTCCAAGGAGTTGTTACCTCCATTAAAGCCTCACACCAAGAAATGAAACCTGTCTAGCAGAGTGTAGGAATCAAGCGCTCCTGTCAAAGGAGGGATGCCCAACATCTCAGTTACAAAAACCCATAGAGTCCTCATGCCAGGGCACGATTCGATTTCTGCTAATAGATGCACTCCTTTCTGCTAAGAATCACTCACCAAAGTCTAGCTCTCATAAAGGCGCTCTTGAATTTACTTTGCGTTTTCACAAACTCCCACGCTTACAAAATGCTTCTCTCTCTCTCTCCCTGTCACTACGTTCCTCAAGAACACAGTGTCGGAGATCAGTACTCCTTTTGAGCCATAGAAAGCCTTTTCACTTCGAAAGTGTAACAACCACCACAAATACTCTCAACATTTCTCCTTATTCTGTTTTTCCCATAGCCTTCTCAATTCTTGGAAAACTGTTTACTAACTTGAGCGTTGAAATATTTTCGGTGGGACAATATCCTACCAACACCTGACCTTTCGTTTGTTGTAGTGGTATGCAGGATCCAGACTGGGTGAACGGAGTCGGACTCAATAATCGACTTCATCAGAACCTGTTCGAAGTTTGGATCTAAGACGCATCAATAATAATAATAAGATTGTCTCATTATTATTTGAAGATTATGGGTTCTAACTATGAAAATACTATTTTTGGGCAGTGTGATTCAAATTATGTATGTTTAACATGTTTTAGGGCATACATTGTGAAGAGTCTGTTATTTTTAATCAAATATGTATATAGACGCATAAAACATCATCTTTTGTTACTTTTGTTTTCAATGGGCTCGAGCCAAGCTTTGACTACATAAATACAGATACTCACACATAATTTAATTAGCTTAAATTGACTTTGATTATCCATAAATCAAGCTCGGCCTCATTAAAAAAAAAGAAAAAGTTGAGATAAAGCAATTTTTTTTGCCATGTAAAACTTAAATATTGGTAAAATTAGAGTTATTAAATAAGTCTAGTGAAAAAGATTTTCAAAAAGAATTATATACGAGCTTGTAAATATGTTTGTTATTAGCTCTTAAATAAATATAACTGTAAACTCACAAAAGAGTTTATTTAAGAGCTTGCCTGCCAGTACATAAAAAATTATAGCACTGTTTACGTTCATGAACTAATTGAAATCAGTCAAGATTTATCAAATGAACTTCAGAAAAGACTCATATGAGTTGCCGACAAGAAGTTTGGCTCCTTTACACCCGAATGTTTTCTGAGTTATAAAAGAATTTTATTTTATTTTTTGAACAGTTTTTTCCTGATCGCAATATTCATTACTCAAATTTTATTTTGTTTATATTCCTTTAGCGTAAAGAAAAACTTACTTTATTTTGTATTTTTTATGCGTGAGGCTGGACAAAAATGAACTCTTATACTAGTCTGTGTCCAAAATGAATGAAGAAATAATAAGTTTTGGACTCATGGCTAACCAAGAAAGCGTAAAGCAACAATTGATTGAGGGGGGTCGGTCCACCCAACCATTTTCCTACTTTCATTTGCGACGCGTCTTAATACCCCCGTTGAGAATATTCAATTCTTTTTAAATAAATAAATATATATATCTTCAAAACAAAATTCGAATCACGAAAAAATAAAAGAAACGTGGAAATGCTTCCTGTGAAATTTGCCTGATGGGGGGAGGGATGAGGCTTTTCTCTGCCAAAGACCACTGAGGCGCTGCTTGCGGCTACAGAGCTTATTCTTCACCCCAAGGCAGCCTTTTTCTTGGAATCTGTCGGGGGCCGGGAAAATCATCGAATTAGAGAGCGGGGGATGAAGAAGTTGAGATGGGTAATGGACGGCGAATTCTGGGATGTGGATATGTCCACGCCGATAACCCTTGACGCTCCTGCCCGTCCAGCGACGGGTCACCCGCTGCCGCTCGGCCTCTCCAGGGGCACAATTCTTTCCAGGCCCAGGCAGATAGATTTCATGCAGAGGTTCATGTCCGTCCCATTTGTCCCTTCCTATGCTGGCGACCCGGCTCACGGCGGCCGAGGTTTCTCTCTCCAGCGCGTTCTCACCTTGCCATTGGCCAATGACTGGTAGTTTATGTTGTATTCACTTCATATGCACATAAGTGTACTTTCTTCTATAGACTACTTTTGGGTGGCCAAAAAATTCTTTCTTGTGGTTGGTCCTCCACAATCGCCTCTTTACGTTCGTTGCTTGACCAAGGGCCGGTTTTTGTTGATAATTGGCGCTTTGTTTTTCCAAACATGGTTCAGGGACTTAGGTTGAAATTTCTTCTCTTTTAGTGGGGTGGCTTTAGTTAGTGACAACCGTTTCTTTGTCCAAGGATTTCGATGATGGGAGTAATTGGAGTCTTACTTTCTGGTGATGTGTAGTTGATTGTGGTAATTGAGGCTTTTGCTAATAGGCATTATGTTCCTTAAAATAAGAGCATGAATTTGTTCTAAAGCGGCACAAGGCCATGAACGTGGTGGAAGTACCCGTTGATTATTCATAGGATGCTAGAGCTGTCGTATAGTATAAGGATGTTGTCTTTTGGAGTGGGGTTCTTTTAGAAGTTGGAAAGGAGGTTGTTAATCTTCAAATATTACCATCTTTCTAGCGGAGATTTCCCTTGTTTAAAGGAAAAGATAAAGATCACGTTTCTAAAGGTGGTAGATTGATTCTTATAAATGGGACACTTGCTAGTCTATCTACCTTTTTTCCCTCAATCTTCCCCTTGCCTCAATTTGAGAAGTTGGTTGAGCAATTTCTTCAGAGAAGCTTTGGGGAAGAACTTAAGTTTTATCTTGTGAGATGGGATATCATTAATTTACCAATTTTGGATTTCTTCCAGTTTAACAAAAATTTATTGGGAAAAAGGTTGTGGTCATTTTTAGTGGGGAAGGATGACTTATGGAAGAAATCTACAGTAGTTATCTACATGGTCTTTCAGTTTTGCTGGTTTACTGGAGGCTGGAATTTTTTTCAACAACTGCTGTGCCTTAAAATGGGGCACAGTGATTTCATTAGTTTCGGTCTTGATCACTGGCTGATACGACAGGTTTTATGGCCCAAATTTCCTTTGTCTGGGCTTGCTTCTGTTCATGAGGCTTCAATTCACTCTTATCTGGACTGGGTTGATGAAAATGCTGTTGGGAACCTACTTTAATGTAGAATGGGCCATTACCAAACTGTCATGACCACATTTCAAGAGATCGTTTTCATGGGAAAAAAGTCAAGTCATGGCATAAGAGTAATGATGCTCCGTTGTAGTTAGGATGGAAGTATCCCCTTTGCAATACAGGGATAAGGTTGTGTACACCTTCTACATATCTCATGATGTGGGAGCTTTTCTTACTAAGCCACCAGTTTTTACTACTTTTGGTAGAAAATGTCAGACCAAAATTGGCTGTGTTTGATTTGGTCCCGTGGACTTTTAAACAGAAATGGTGCTTCTTTTCACTATTTCTGTTATTGTTTATGCGATGGTACTGCTCTCTGTCTCCTCAAGCGATCAGTTGGTAAGTTAATGCTCCCACAAAGATGAAGGTTTCTTTCTTGATTTGGGAAACCTCCTTGTAGAGAAATTTTAATGTGGCTAATTTACAAAGAAGGGGGTGCTTAATGTTGTATGCTATGTAGTGGAAAGCTGGAAACTGTTAATAATCTGTTTCTTCACCCTGCTGCTGCTTGCAGGGCTTGGATAAAATCTCTGTGCCTGCTTTTGATTCATTAGGTGGATTTGGAATCTGTTATACAAGAGCTGCTTGCTGGGGAATAGTAAGTAAAGACAAAGTTTCCGTGTCATCAACCGTACGATCAGCTATCCTTCGGTTTATTTGGGAGCTAAGGAATTTGATAACTTCGATGATAAGTATACTAATTTAATGATTTTCCAGCTTAGGTGGGCTGAAGTTTTATGTTGCTAGGGAAAGTGATTTTTTTCATTATCCAAGTTTATGTTAGCTAGTTTGATAGCTGGACTCTTTTTAAAAGTTTTTTTTTTAATGTTTTGTTGTATAGTTTTGTACTTGACTGGTGTGATATTGTCAACATTGTTGTCTTTAATAAATGTTATTCTTATTAACAATCAGAAGAAAAAGAAGGCTGTGTATCATGAAACAGCTTTTAAGTGCTGTATTGCTGCTGTAACAGCCCTGACACTGCTACTCAATCTATAGGATGCCTCCTTGCACCCGATTTGGTTGAAGGAAATGAAGTGGAAAAGGCAATAGAATTTTGTTCCCTATGTTTGGTTCGGATATTTAAAACACAATGGTATAATTTAGATGGAAAGGTAGATACAACTGAATGACCCTTTAGTTTTTATTCTATGGTAAGCCACACAAAGAAAAACTATGTTCCTTGGTTTTATTTTCCCATCCTGTCCTTTCTATTCCATTCATTTCCTTTTCGAACTTCCTTCCAAACCAGTTTAAGTTGATTCTGTATAAACAAATGGAAAAAGATACTATTGTGTATTCCTATCTCACACAAGAAGAAAAAGAGAAAGATGGGGATCAGAGTAGTTCTGCTTCTGCTCACCAGGTCTAATCTTGTTTTAATTGGAGCACCTGCTCTTTGATTCCACAAACCCTTATACTGATTTCACCACTATTGCTTCAGCTGCAAAATACACCACAAGATTGTCTAAGAACATTGCACTGGATGATATTTTTTCTGTTTTTTTGGGCTTATCATTTAAGGATTGATTTATTGAATGCTTTTGGATGATTGCAGAGAGAAGAGATCATGTCTTTAGTGGGCCCAAAGTTGTGATTCAAAGAAATTAAAAACTTGCCTCCTTTTTTGCAGCTTGACATTTCATTGAAATTCGGAAGGGAGGGAGCAAGATATAGGGTGTATTTGTGTTTTTAGAGTTATTGTGCCTTCGAGGATATTTTAGTGATTTTCAGCTGAAAAAGATGATGAGGACCTAGCCCCTCAGATGAGCAACTGAATTTGAGCTAGACAAGGGAAAAGACCTTACTGGGCTGATGAGCCTTTTTTTATGAGGTCTTTGCCTATATTTATCTATTAACCTTCTTTAGGTTTATTTACATAAAGGTTAAATTGCCAATTGACCTTCATAAAGGGTCATTGGGTAATTTGGTGCCATTTCAGTTTCTTAGGCTATATAAGACAACACATAGGCTCATTAAGGGGATCTTTTAGGTAAAATTTTGGAAAACACTTCGGCTGCTCCGAGAGCTTGAGATTCACAATAGTTTTATCTTTGGCATTTTTATATTCTCTAAAGGGTTGCTTAGGTTCATTGGGAGTCAGTCATCTGATTCCCTTTTAGATGTTCGATTAATATTCTTCTTTATCGTCATCTTCATTCTATCTTTTGGTGGCATATTCTAGTATTTCTTTAGTTTGTGTTCTATTTTGTTATATTTAGTTATAATACTGTTGTTGAATGAGAAACGATTTCATGAAAGGGCCACAATATAGAATTCTAGGATTGGGTTCATAACAGGTGATGCTTTTATTGAGAGATTATTGGTGGTGGTTGTTGCTTTTATAGAGCAAAAACCTTCACAACCTCATACTAACATCACAAATGAATTTTTCATGCAAGGCACAGCCAAATGGATTGAGCCGTCACGAAGGAATTTTTATAGTCTGTGCCGTCAATTGGATTGAGCTATCTGACTGCCATAGTGGCCAGATTTGAGCTATTGGAGTGGGTTTGTCAAACTCAAGTGTCAGCTGAGTTGTCAGACCGTGTTGCAAGTTGGTGGTAAGAGTGGTCAAACAATTGTTAGAATGGATTGAATGAAGATTGGCGACGATTGCCTAGATAACTGAAACTACCAATGATCTCATTGTGAAGATTGAGGAATCAATGGGTCTCAATGCAAAGACAACTCAATAAATAAGCATGAGACAGAAGGCATTAACGACAATCTAAGGGGGCTTAGGTCGAAAGATGATATTAGACTTTGGAGACACTCTTGAAGAGAATGTGCTGAGGATATTTAAAAGGTGGGCCCACACAAGATGGTCACCAAGAGCTTTCTACAACGAGAAGAGTGCCACATGGGCAATGAGGTTGATGAAGGAGAAAATGCTTACGATGAGGGCCATTTAAGAGGATGTATGGGAACTCAACTGCATAGGCCACCCTATGAGGTTGGATTGCATTACATACGAAAAGAACACGGCTACAATAATGAACTGAGGTAGCATGAGACTATGATTGGTGCTCAAATAAATCAAATAACTTCTCTCATTTTGAAGGAGGTAATCCTCACCAATGGCTTGATATAATGGAGCAATATTTCCACATTTATGAAGTGGAGCTGGGGTGGTCACAACTAGCTTCCATCTTGATCACAAAGCAACTAATGGAGATGGATCAAAGCTTAATATGCCGAGGAGCAAAGGCAATTGGGTGGACTACATTTGAACTCAAATTCTTTGCTCAATAGAGGCTGTTGCTCGTGGTTGATAATCATGAGCAACACACCAAGTTATACCAAGAAGGTCGAGTTCAAACTTACGATAAGTGAGTGACTAAAAAAATGATGGTTAGAGGGTGGACGGAAGTGTAATACTCGGTAACTTCAATGAAGGACTTAGACCATGGCTAGCCAAGAAGTTGAAATGGAAGCAACCGCAATAGCGAACAGAGGTTGTGAGGATTGCAGAGATATTAGATGAAAATGTAGATGAGAACAACTATTTGAAAGGGGGACCGCAAAGGAGGACTTAACACCTCAAACTATTCTAAACAAGGCACCTTCAAAGGAAAGGAAGTTGGGAGAATGGACCCAAAGAGAGACCTAGGGAAGTGGCAAAAGAAAGGACAAAAATGGGGCTTTGTTTTAAATGTGGCAACAGATGGAGCAATGGACACCATTGTAAATCCGAGCAGGCTTTTGTGCTAGCAAAACATAGTGATGAGGAAACAAATTGTGACATCCCAGAGTTTTGACTCGGGTTTGTTAGGTTATCGACCCAATGTAGTTATAAATGAAATTCTTTTATTAATGGTAAAATAATAACATTAATAAATGATAGTAAATGATAATATAATATAATAATAGTAATAATAATAATAATTTATATTAAATTTACACTCTCTCTCTCTGTCTCTTGAGCCTTTCGTCCATCTCTTCCGTCTTTCTTTTCTTTCTCTTCTTTCTCTTCCTCTTCATTCTCCTTCCTCCAACATAGCAACACCGCCACTTGACTGGTTCAGGCCCCCTGGGTTCTTCACCTCTTCGGCTATCAAGTTTATATACAATTTCTCTGGCGATCCTTTTCTTCTCATTTATTTGGTTGGCTGTTGCCGTGTGAGATAAATTGAGGAGTTTATGAGAGGTAAGGGTCACATGAAGAGGCTGTGCAGTCGTGGCCGCTGCTGTGGTTCTGTGCCGGAGGGAGAATTGCCGTTGTCTGCTGTCACCGTTCTGAGCTGCCAACACTGTTCATCGTTGAACCAAGCAAGTAAACCCTCAGCTATTTGGCAAGCAATCTGTTCCCTCTCTTGCAATCAACCACAATTCTTCCTTATTAATGTTAAAATTTGATGTCCAGTTGCCAACATTTTTGTGGGAACCGATTACTTTTTGGTCGGAAGTGGAATCGGAAAAAATAGAGCTCCGTGCTCTTTTTGGGTGTCCAGCAGTTTCAATAAGTGGATAAAGTGAGGACTTGTTTGGACCGGGTTTGTAAATGTAGATTTTGGGAGTCCTTGGGTGTGTCTAAATATGTATGCGTATAAATATACTGATGACTGTAATCATATATATGGATATTGGGAAATATACATATAATGTCATGTACATATATATGGGTATTTGGAAAAAATACGTATAAATGTGTGCAGCAGTGTGTATATAATTATATCAGGGGTATATATGTATATAAATAAGTATAAGGATGTGACGTATGTGGGTGTATTTACATGGATGATGCATATATATGTGTATATGTCTGACAGTATGAAGATAGCATGCATATAAATATGTGTGGGGGGAGGAGGATGTGGGTTATAGATATATCTATGTATATATGGCAGTGTGCAAATATATGTAAGTATATTACAGTGTGTATGTATATATGTAAGTGTGTGTTTATATTAGTTTATAATTTGATGTAAGGTGGAAATTAAGAGCACTTTGTTATTATCTTGGTTGGACTCTCATGTGATTAGTCAAAAAGATCAAGTAATATTAATTATCAGTTTTGTCCAGTAGTAATAAAATATGAGGTTATTTATGGCCTTGGAGATAGGATCACACTAGAATGGACCAATACAGATTGTGGATAAGATTATGGATCAGACAAATAATAATTTATTTTTAGGTATTTCCTGATAGTCTCGAAAATTATTTCTTCATTTTAATTTAGTTCGCGTGCCTAGTTTTCTTGGCTATCTATTGTTTAGATAAATGAGATTATATGTAGATCCTATAGTATCAAGGATTATGAAACCTACGGTACCGTGGTGTGGTTTATAATTATTCAATACTGATTTTCATATCTCTGAAGATTGAGGTGATTTGGAGTGATACTTACAGTCTTGTAAATATTCTGCATGAGATATCTGTGAATATCGTATTGAGTGGGGGTGCTGAGTTTGACATGTAGTGGAGATAGAGTATTCTGTACCTGTTTGGGTGTGGTTTCCAGTTGGAG
Organism: Nepenthes alata; assembly: GCA_028571085.2. Classification (NCBI taxonomy): domain Eukaryota; kingdom Viridiplantae; phylum Streptophyta; class Magnoliopsida; order Caryophyllales; family Nepenthaceae; genus Nepenthes; species Nepenthes alata. The sequence goes on from JAOVVI020008630.1 coordinate 13,441, forward strand.
CATGAGAATACATGCAAGGTATATTATAAGTTACTTGACGGGGTAACAAGAATATTATTTTTATGAGTTGAGCTCAATTCTGGTACACTACCGGTGGAAAAATATCATAAGATCATAGAATTGATCACTTGTTAAACTTGCGAGTATCCGTACATTGTGGATTTATCCTACCAATGGAGGCGGGTGCATCGTTGTTGGTTTAAAGTGACGTATAAGATCCAAGTTAATTATTATGATATATCATATAGTTAGAATCTCTATTGAGATATGTTCGATGTAACATATACCCTTGTTGATACTTAAATTCAGTGGAATCTTAATTGCATTTCTGATATTTTGTTGTCGTGTGGCTTTTGAGTCCTGGATACATATCATTGAGTATCGGATAATTATTGATTTATCTCAAGTTGTTTATTTAATTATTTATATTGATGTTATTATCTGAGATGTTGTGTTGCATGTAGTTATTATTGATTTGTTTACTTGTTGGATATTTGACTCACCACTGCGTTTTGTTGGCTCCAGAGTAGAGGAGATTGTGCATTCACTAAAGAAATTCTAGGCAGAGACAATATCAGAGTTAGGAGTTCGTGACGAGAAGTTTTAGATGCTACCTTATTTATTATAATTTTATTTTGGAT
>JAOVVI020008631.1:1078-14080 GCA_028571085.2 Nepenthes alata
GTACACAAGGAAATGACTAATAACCTAACATGAGATTTGCGTACTTGGTTGAACACTCGTAGCTTGGCAATTGAGCTCCACATTGCAGAGTGTTTGCGCCCACATATCCATATGCCTCGAGTGCCGATAGGTCAAAATAGGCAAGACTAGAGACACTTGGTTTGATGATTATTTTTACTTAAAAATCTCTCAAATTCTCTTTAATTTTTCATATTCTTTCTTTCTCTATCTTCTCTCAAATCTCTAGTAGAAATGACTTAAAATCGATAAATATACTTATTTATAGAAAACTAACACACGAGTACCATTTAGATATGGATCAGGCGTTGGGGTGTATTTGCACTACACATGAGTACTATATTAGGCATTAACATTCTATTCTAGATACACATAAGCACTTTTGGAGTATACCATAGGCACATATTCTGCCTAAAATAGTTCATCATGAATCAGGCAAAAATCAGGCCCCACTTGGCCTACATTATTCTAATTTAAAACTTAATTTTTTTCTAAAAACTCTATTAATTTCAAAAATCTATCAGCTTAATTAAATTAATATCATCAAAATAATATTTTGTGATCCATGCTTTATATTTTCTCCTCCTTCTGAAAATTTCATATACATCAATGTGAAAATAAATGCAGATATTTCTCATAGATTTTGTCTTCCTTTTTCCCTGGTAGCTTTTTCAAAAGAATAATTCTTCCATGAGACCTTCACTAATGAAATTATCTTTGAGTGGAGTATTTGACCTCTTCTCCTCGAAATACTCATTTCTCGTTTGATTCTTTTCTTGTAAGTTATTAGGTATGTTAAGAGTTATATTCAATTGGCTATTCAAATGAATTATTATAACGAGTTTCCAGAAAAGGTTATTTGTAACCATAAACCTTATAATGAATATTATTTTAAGTTTGTATAATAATTTTTATCTTAATTAAAAAAAATTTATCACATTAAATATTATTATATAATTTATATGCTTAGTTATATAATTTTGTTTCTTATATTCAAACAGCAGTTTGGTTATTAATGATTGACCATAGATTCAAGGCTTATTTTAGCTACGATATGGTGTGCATTTTTTGAATATGAACAAAGTGATGGGGTATAAAATTAACTTCAAAATTTTGACCCAAAAAAAATTGTACCTTTCAATTGGGTAGCGTGAGGGGAGGAGCAGCCTTGCTTCTCTATATTTTGTCTGCATATTTGATGGTAAATTATTAAAATTTAATTATTTAAAAAAATTAAAATAAATTATTTTAAATAATTTTTTAAACAGTTAAATTTTAACTATTTATTTTTAAATAAATAATTCAAATGAGAAGAAGTAAAAGCCTTTCCTCACTTGGATAAACAGTCCCCAAATTTCATAGGAGTTGATTTGTTGACAATTTCACAGAAGGAGATAAAAACAGTCATTAATATTTCTTGTGTGTTAGCTATCTTGGTCCTCCACATAGATCTTCATAATAGAATACTGATGCCCAATAATTCTTTTCATTAGGTACATTAAATTACTTCTTCTGACCTTAACCAAATAGTTGCAATCACCAATATTGGCTGTATTGGTCCGCCACCACTACCGCAACCATGGCTAGTCGATAGACAATGACAAGTCAATCGCATCGAGGGCCATCCTTCCTCGATCCCACTGCCATGCACAGAATGTTGGTGGTTTACCTGCATGTCTCGTTGTTATAGTCCTGCTAGCCAACCCGAGTCGCTGGCCATTAATAAATGGAAACCGGTCTGATCAACCTCCATTGTTAGAGGCTGGTGCTCATTGCTAGCCATCCGTCCAGAGAAACTAGTCGGGCGAATCAGGCTCGGTCACCCCAAGTGAATTTGTGGCCATTGTCCCTGGTCTATCCGAAGAAATTATCACTCTCAGAAAGCAAACAATATGTAACACTTACTCTTACCATATACCCAACTTTATCATATAACTGAGGATTTTTCAGCATTATGACTTTGGTCATAAATATCATATATTAAATGAATTTAACCATGCTGCACAGTAACAATGGAATTCATAGTCAGAAAGCTGTGCTTTTTAATAACTGTGACAGTATATATGTGAATTTATGTCAGTAATAAGCAATAATTATTTCATGCTATCTTATCCTTTTTCATTAATTAATCGTACCTTACAGAAAAGGTTAAAGTGGGAGTTGACCCAGTTGCCCACTGGACCACAACAATCGGGACCATTGCATTTGGGAAAAAGGAAAGAAATTAAAGAAAAAAGGGGTTTCTATGCAGCCTTTCATACCAAAAATCTCGTCTTTGTAGGGAGCATGGATTTGGCTTACTGCAAGTACAGCATATATGCAAGGTCAGTAGAGCAAATCCAAGCATTACCTCTAAGTGCACAAAATATAAAAATAAGAACAAAAAACCTCCTTAGAGAGGCAGCAAAATGAGAACAAACTATCAGAACGACTATCAATATGATCTTTTGGTATAGATCCTTGGCTACAAGGAAGCGGAAGGATTGACCACATCCGCATGTTGTTCGATCGCATCGGCTCCGACGATCTTAGCGTAAAATGGCCAAGATAAGTTCGATTTCGTGATGGGTCTTTGGCCGAAGGGGTTCTCCATAACAAATTTTTGGACGTTCTCAGCTGCTGATACTTGTTCGAGGTAGGCACGAAGATCGCCACCAGCTCCTGCCATGAACTTCAACTGTGAAACTCGTTGGCCAGCACAGTTTGACCACACTATGATTTTTTTTTTTTTTTTTTTTTTACAGAACCAAACGAGCAAACGGTAGGCAATATGCAGGTGATATGAATGGCAAAACGGGGGTTAGCAAATTAAACAATTAGGTCTATCCATGGATAAAAATATCGGCATCAATTACGGTCATACGATATTGGACACAACGGAAAACACATATCATAATCATTTTCTAAGAATTGTCGGCTAAAAGGGTTATATTGGTTTGATATATAGGCCAAGTATTAAGTATATTGGCTGATATTTTAAATACTGACTGATAAATCGTAATATATCACCGAATCGATAACATATCATGATATTGACATGGTATCGAAAAATATTGGCATATACCAATATCAGCCCATTTACACTTAACCCTGTAAAATATAATTTATAATCAACTAAGTGTCACCATCGCCCCCCCAAAAAAAAAAAACAAAAGAAAAAGAAAAAAGAAATTTCTATTTGCTTATTTTTGTACCTCATGTTTTGGAAAAACATGAGAATTACCATCGAGTTGAGAGTATCTCACCTAAAGAATTATCCTTGACATCGTGGTACCTGTAGGGCAACGGAAAAATGGCAGTATGGGGCTGAAAAATGAAAATAATTAACCGCATCAGATTGATCAGGAAAGCCGAAAGTCCATCATGATGATCTAATGTGCTAGAACTACAATTAATAGTCCGAACATCTGTTCAGTGTCAGAAAGTCATAGATTCTTGCATACTTACAGGATTACGTAATGCCTTGTATGGAGAATCATCGATCAACAGCGTGTTCGATTCATTGTACTCTCCCTTCTCCCATGGAAGATCTGGCTCCTGTTTGTTCCATAAGTTTTTGAGTTCTTTTAAAACAAGGGGCTTATTCTTGTTCTCCACCGTGAAATACCCAGTATCAGTGCAGTGAAATTGATTCTGCAAAAGATTTAACTAAATCAGCATCCAGAAAACATGTTGTATTCATTAAGCAGCAATGCCATTGAGGGTGTGATATATATAGACTACGTGAGAACAGTGATGGCAGCGTACAATGTGGAAGTCACGAAAAGCAAGGCACACAGATCACCGAAAAAAAATAAACTACAGGTCACAGCAGCGGCTTAAAGGCATGATTACAATGTATTTTTGAATAATCTGTACACATTTGATCATCTCGAGCATAATGAGCCATGTCTCAACTAAATCCTGAAGCTGTAATTCTTTCCATTTATCAAAGGGTATGCTTGCGTATTCAACTTAGTTGAAGAATTCATAAGCACAACAGTTATCGAAACTGGTGAACACGAGTACAGTAGTTAAGCGTTCAAAACAAATACCAAGTTTAATGCTTGTAAAATACGCATAACAACTAACAAATTTATTTATTCTCTACTTGTCTTTGTGTTATAAAGTATGTTGTTGTTACACCCATACTCTTGATAAGGATTTGTCTACATATCAAAAAAAGTGGGCCTTGCCCATTGTCAGGCACGCATCTACACCTGGCACCTAGACTCCGGGAACCCCTTCCGCCTGTGCATTTAAGCATTGATTATGCTGGACTAGCAAGCTTCCTTACCTAAGCAGACCACAAATAAGGAATGAGGATGAGAAACTGCAAGCAATTCTTGCTTCTCAAATCGAAACTAAGCAAAACATTGCTTGAAAACCAAATGCACTATTTTGGCTGCAGACTGCATAGTGAAAGGCCTGCTCTATCTTCCCCAATGATCACTTTTTACAGTGGATTATTTACCATCACTAGGCTTAAATCTGAATAGTTAACATTCAGATTCATACATTAAGACATCAGGGAAGGAGACCATAATTAAATCTACTCCGTTATATTCTTTCATCAATACCAAAGATTGGATTCTCCTCCCCCCAACTATACAGCCCACATGGGAATTCCCCAAATAAGCAACCGAAAATGATACCTCACCAGCTTCAATAATGATGAAACCATCCTCACCATTGGATTGGTTCAGAAAGTCCAGCCGCATGCCTTTTCCAGGCAGGCACATATCTTTAAATAGGTCTGCTCAAAGCTTTTAGGCCTTTCCTTCTGGCTCATTTTCTACTGCCGAGCTCCAATACTGTGAGTTGTTCTCACAGATGGCTCATTACCTAGCTTTCACATACTATAATAATTACATTTTTTTGTCTCATCTGGTAAAATTGTGTAGCAAGTTGGCATTAGTTCAGCACTTTTTCTGCATTCTTTTGTTCTTTATATTTGACTTTTGATTTTCTAAAATGATGTTGAAAACATGATGAGTCAAATCCTACTGTTATTAAGAATTGGGAGCAGTTACAACCACTTAGTTTGTCCACGTGTTGTAATTTGACTTACAAAGGCCATGTGACACTTAAGCACGTGAAAACTAATTAATGAAAGACATTAGAGTTGGTGGGGCAAGCATTCAGCTTAAATTTAGGCTGTAACAGTATGAGATGGAAAATCTAAACAGGAGATTACCAAGAAGATGCCTCCTTGTAGCATGAGGTGTAATTCTGAGCATTACTGTTTTTTTTCTTTTTTTTTTTTTTTTTGGTTGTCATATAGGTGCATGACCTGCTTACCACTGCAATAATGAAACTAGGAAAGAAAATAAGAGAAAGAAAAAGAAAAACACAATTAAAAAGAAAAAAAAGGTTGGTAAAGAAATAGAGATTGAACAAGTGAGAAGCAGATGAAAGCAAAGTGTATGCTAATTAAATTGTGACAAACATATGTTCTTCTACTTCTTCCATCTCTAAATTTGCCATCTTGTTGCTAGCCCAATTTTGATTGTTGATCTTCTTAAGAAGTTGTAGCGTTCTCTTTGGAATTTTTGGCAACTTCTCTTACACTGAAGAGTAAGCCCAATATACGTTAACTGAAACTACCAGCATTGGACATGACAGATTGCTTCTTAGGGCATGACAGATTGCTTCCATCTTCCTAAGTTCTCTTTGAAAGAAACACAAATGGAAAAACCTAATATGGCCTATTGGAATTGATGGAATTGAATCATAATTGATGCGTATGCTGATTTCTGCCTAGCAGTATAGTGGGCCTCATTCACGATCATGATGGGGAAATGGTCTCACTTTCTTTAACAAGAGAGGAATTGGCTCCACCAATGCAACAACGGAGAATTAGCCCAGCCAATGGGGTATCAGTATTGGCAATCAAAAAGGCCATGTAAGAACTACATTAAGATTGCTAGTATCTATAACTAATGTTATTGAGCACCACAAATTACAAAAGATGTAATGAGCAGCATCAACTACCACTGTATGAAGAAAATTTCACTATTTTGATTTATTATCACCTATATAGCTTCGCGATTGTAATAAATAGAATTGTTCTTATTTCTCACCATTGTCCAAATCGATCATATCATTGAATGCCCTTTTAAATCTCTCTAAATTGATGTATTATTAAGGGGTTCACTTACCAAGCTATTAGCTCACTCCTTAAATCATTTACCATTTTGGAGTGAGGTATTGATCCTTGCTAGCTTTTGGGAGAGAACTAGAGTAGAGAAGAGAAGATTTGGAAATCTTTTTGAGGACAAGGAATGTTGTGCCACTGTAGCACAATATTGTAATGGATTTGAATGTTTGTCTTTGGATGTAAGCAATGAAGCTTCAGTTTCAGTTAGATAATGCTTTGTACCATTTGAAATTTCAAGTTTATTCCTAAATACAAATGATTCATTTTTGCGCATGTACCCTTTCCTTTGCATCAAATTGAATCATAACACTAATCCAAATTAAGATCTTGCTAAATGTCCTTTCACGATCTGATTCCAGCTCTGGCTTTCTCTTCCATAAAAAAGTAAACCTAGCTCCGTGGATTAAAATAGCGGTTATTAGTTACGGCTATATCGGCATTGACCGTGTTAAACGATACATATCTTTGTTAGACGTATCAAAACTAAAATATACGCTAAAATTTGACTATATTTAATATATTTTACATATTTGAAGGTTTTTAATCAATTTTATTCAATGAAATCAATACTTGAATATTATATAATATGGCATCATGTGACAGACAAAAGTAACATGATATAAAGTTAATACTAGCAATAATTTGGCAACAAACAACCAACATCACTTAGAAAAGGCAATTATACAGGACAAGTTGAAGATGAAATTGTGAAATTAAGGTTTGAGTATTGTTTAATTATGTTAACTTTGAAGAAAGGAAAAAATTTGAACAGTTTGATCATTCAGGCTGCTGAACATAAAAAAGGAGGAGAAGAAAAGCAAAGAGAAATATTGGCCAATATATTACAGATACAGTGAATATCACAATTTTTGGGTGGTATGGGGAAAAATCAGGATTGCGAGCCCAATTCCAATATATATATATATATATATATATATATATAATTTTATATATTGGCTCATAATTGATGCTTAGCCCCACTTACTCTTGCCAGTATCAAGCTCCAACAGAGTAAAGTCACCAACAAGTTAAAACTCCATTGTAATGGAGCTCAAAGAAGACTATAATGATTTAAGAACAGCAAGATTCTTCACAATGTTATAGCTCCTGTTTCCCATTGCAGTGGTGCACAAACAAAAGAGGAGGAAAGCATCTCAAACCTGAAGGAAGGCACCATCCATTCAAGATGACCAGATTTTTATTCAGATTTCCAAATTCCGTGGGTCTAGTGTTTCACGCTCAACGAATATTATCCCGATCTTCCCTAGTCAAATGTCCAGGAGTTCAAAGTAAAGTGATGAGACAACTACGACCAAACTAAATGCGCTCCACATCATGTTCAGGAACTTATCCAAACAACCACCATACTTGGCCAACTGGTCTCACAACTATCCCACTCAATTGAATTAATACCATATCCTATGTTGGCTCCAGAGGGCCCAGCCACTCCAGCCAAGGTATCCAAGCCCAAGACTACAAGTAACAAGGCAACTGCTCAAGTACCTCTACATAAAAGATTTCTCCAACATCATCGAAAACCAGTAGTAAGGCCTCCAAGAAGAGCCAACTAAAAGACTTTATGGCTCATATCAGTCAACTTGTTCAAGACCAGATCCAAGCTATAAACAACTCAGGGGCAGAAGACACAAATGATGCCTATGCTTCAAATTTCGATGATCCACTTGGGAGTCCATTCACACAGGACGCTAATGACATGTTAACTAAAAAAAAGAGTACCAATGACTCAGACATTTAAATGTTTTGCAGGAAGTGCCTTCGCCATCCTCAATTATTGCAAGCATCTCAAAAAAGACAGCAGCAACAAGACAGAGTATCACTCAAAATAGAAAAACAAGGGCACACTTACCAATGCACTTACTCCCAGCTGGATACCACATCCAAACAAAGACAGGATGCCAGCTATGCAAAGGGAAATCAAATCAAATCGTTCTACTTGCATGCCACTACACCCTATCTCACAAAATATGTCATTATTTACGACACTCAGATTCCATTCCAACAATAATTTAAGCAGAAGCCGAAGGAAAGAAATGGGGAGCCACTTCACATCCAATTAGCTGTGATCAAGGCAAACACTCTTCCTCCCTGGTTTCTATTCACAAAATTTTCCCCTTTTATCTCCATTCATACTCAATTTGTATTTTCTAAGTTCTATTTTAACGATGACTTGAAACAATAATAGAGCTTTAAGTCCTACTCAGTAAGGCCAATTATATGAATTTGTTTTTACCATTCTATCTGATTTAGTGTTATATCCATCAATAGTACAAATAATATTAATTTGTTTTTATCATATCACTCCCAATTTTCCAAAGTATTTGAACATAGACTTCCAAAATTCAAATTATAAATACATAGGGCATCTTTTCCTTCTGGAAGGAGTGATGGATCCCTAGTTGATCACTCAACTATCTCGATATGTTTCATTCTGTACCACATGACAACCACCATGCATTCAAATGATTTAACACATCTTAGTAGTACAAAGGTACAATGATTCATACATAAGATACTATTGTAGTCCTCAAATCAAAGGATTGGTTTCACAAGTTTAACAAAATGACACTTGCTGATATGCTAGCAAAAACACATTACAAGCTTTGTCGAGTCAATACAGTGAATCCACTCTTAAATGAGAACCTACATATTTGGTATAATGCCGACAACACTTAGTGAGAATGAGCTCATTCATGCTACTCAGTGAATTGGGGTGCAATAGTCTATCAAAATCACTAATATCCAGGTTTTGTGATCATAAGACCAGGATTATTAAAAATAGAGTTTATAAGCAATGAGAGCCCATGAGCATAATCTCATCATAATTCTACAATTGCATTGCTCTATCTAAAGATTTTTTATCATGCAAGAATGATTAATAAATCGACATATGATAAATGCAATAATCTTATAAGTCAGTTGATAATTTCATATTAAGATAGTATCGTAATAGTTTCCCAAATACATCCAATGTGATCAGCATGTAGGTCATACTGCTAACATAAAAATTCATACATGCACAACAAGACATGTATCTAATTCAGATTAAAGTATTAAAAGAAAAGGAAGAAGAAAAGTAAAAGCCAGAGCTACAAGAAACATCTTCATAACAATGGTAAGATCGAGCAGATAGCACCACGGCACAAAGCATTCTTACATTAAATGTGGTGCACCTAAAACTTGTATTATGAAATAGGAAGCCACGGGCAATAGTAAATCTTGAGCAGAGAGAGAATATAAAAACCAATAAAGCTGTTTTTATAAGATTTGAGATAATAATAATGATAACTTGCTCTACATTCAATAACATTTTATTGAACTTGATATTTGACAGATAAACGGAAGCTATTTGTATAACGTTTTGTCTACTTTGAAGCAAAAGCCAAGAATTTAGCATTCATTCAAGCAACATAATGTGTTTTATCAAAATATGACTAGGAATCTGGAATGTCTTACCCAGCAAAAAAGCAATTTTCGCTTACCCTCCCCCATCAGAAAGTCAACTACCCCATCTACATTCCTCCTGCATAACACAATTAAGTAGCATGAAGCAACGTAATAAGTATGATACATATATCAAAAGCAAGGATGAAAATATAAGCTCCTGGTATCCCAAAAAATGGTTTTTTGTTTTCATATTTTAATTTCAAGTGTTTAATGACTTATCTCTAATCGCTACCACTACCTTATGTTCTTGTAATAGTAGGAGTGTTATGAAAAAATATGAATTGAATAAATATGCAATAGTGTACGAGGAAAGCGTATGGTCAAAAAACACCAAAGAAAAGGGGCAACAAAACCAGATATCTTTTAAGTACAGAGAACAACAAGATAATTCGAAACAATTTGTGATAGACTAAGCTAAAATGGATAATCACATCAAATTAATGCCATGTTGAACAATAGATAAATAAGCATTGAACAACAGTCAAAATATCGAAAAAGTACTTGGTTCTTGACGACCAAATGCCCACGCAAAATCTTTCAAAGCAGAACTCCATAAAATCATCACAGAAGGGCCTTTTGAAAACTGAAACATCAAGGGTAAAAAAGATTAGAAGTTTTTAACATGAAACTGACAACAAAATGAGAAAGGACACAAATATATAAGAAGCAATGAATCAATTCTCACCTGCTTTCCCAGAAATGGTTGTGTCTGGCATATATCCATCAGAAAAGTGTACAATGATGTCAGCAAGTATTCCATTCAAGTCAAGGATGAGAAGCTTTTTTCGCGAGTTTTCAGCGGCTGTTGTTGAGGAAGGTCCTAACAATGATGGCATTTGAGGCATTTGCACAGAATTGTCATCCTTGTTGCTAGTAACTAAAGTGCCATCATCTACTGAACACACTGGAAGTTCTACAATCATATCCACACTCAAAAGTGATTTGTCAACAACAGATGCATCATCCAAAGTTTTGTCATCCTTGTGACAAGTTGTGGGCTTATCAAACCCATTTTCAGCAAGAAATGAATGAGGAAGAAAACCTTGCATGTCATTTGCAATAAGTCCACTTGCTTGTTCAATGTGTTCGTTTAAATCATCATCTGCTGATGCAACCTTTAAGGAATGATCCCCACCAGGGACCATATTCTCTAAAAATCCTGACATAACGGCCGTTTCTGGGCAATATGACGAAGTCGCTCCCACAGAACTGTTTTGCAAGACTGACATGGAGGAATACATGTCCCTCTCTGGTGTGGGATTTAGATTAGATTCTAAATGGTTCCTTCTCCTATCATAGGTTTTTAATCCTTGGTTTGATTCTGTTTTTGATTCTTTATTTCGCCTGCTCCTCTGATAAGTTTTCATACCAAACTCTGTGCTTGAATTAGCATCACCTTCAGCATTATCGTGTCCATTCACATCGTGCAGACCCCCACAAATTTCAGAACTCCTACACAGACTTCTCGGATTTGATTCTGCTGCTACTAAAGCATGATTATTATGCTCCACATCGACAGCATTTGGACAAGATTGATGATCACTTAATTTCTCAACAACGCTGTAACTCTGCACGTTGTCAAGTTTCTTCTCCGATGACAAACTTCCTTCTGCAGTACAAGGGGGCACTTCATCCATCTCTGCGCATGAATTGACCACAGGCATTAGAGATGAGTCTCTTTCCACCCAGGTAGTGTTGCACAACACAATATCACCAGGATCACAGTAACTATCACTATCAGCAGTGATATTATGTCTCTTCTGCTTTTTGTTCTTCCGTTCCAGGGACAAGCTTGTTTCAGCAATAATTTGCTCCATATAAGATTTCATTCACCACCTTGGCTTTGCATGTAGATCCTCATTAGGAGAGAATTTCTCTCTGGCAACGGTCTTCTTAATCTTTTTCCACGAGACCAATGTTGCCTTCTAATTATCTTTCACAGTATCTAAGAATGAGCAGCTGAGCAAGGAGATCATATTTGCATTAAATGTAGAAGAAGAATCCACATATTAGAACTCATTCAAATAATGTTGATCATTTGAGGAATTCCAAAAGAAATAAAGAGTCAGAATTACATGGAGAAGGTACTATATAATGGAATTTCTGTAGCATTGCCAATATATATCAACTGAAAGCTATTAAACCCTTTTTTGGCAAGTAAAAAGCAATAGAATCATCGAGGGATCAGGACCCTCCAATTGATGGTAATATGATTCTTCAGGGGAAAACAATTGTACTGAAAAAGAAATATTGAAATGAATTACAGCAAAAGACAACAAAGGAGAAGGTAAATAGAAATTTGTTCCTTAACGCCATAATAGCAGCAGTCTCAGCACCACTTGTCCATTAATTTTGCCTAATGAAGCACAAAGTCTGCCCCAGAATGTACCATAATCAATGAAGGAAATTAGATGAATTAACAAAAACAAGTGCAACTGACAGAAACCAGAATATGTGCTTAGGACACACAAATCCACCAACACCAAGTCAGTTTCATCGTGGTTAAATTCGCTCAACCAGATCTGACGTTCAAAAAAATAAAGGGGTCAGAGGAAAATGGAGATATAAACTCTTGAACTTTTTTCAACAAGAAAAACGAACAAAGCAGGCGTTCGTTGATAGCATGGCTCAAAATTGAATAAATTGCAGAGAAGAAGACCAATAAGCTATCTACACTTGAAAGATGCGCGGAAAGTTTGAATATATTTTTGAAGCTACAACTTCTTCATGGCAGTTCATAATTCAGCTCAACCACCATCGAAAGTACTCAAACAACTCAAAATTCTATACGAGTCATAATTTCGAAATTCAGAATTTTAGTTAGTCGACTTCCAAATTCATCAATATTCTCCCTGTTTGTTTCATTCAACAGTCACCAATATGTCAAACTCACCATGAACCAGCTAACATGACGGGACTCAGATGCATTATTATACTGAAAATTAGTGGAAAAACAAAGGCACTACAACTTTCGGCGAACGAAATTCAAATCACTCGTAATATTCGAAACTAAGCAAAGTGGCAAATGAACAATCAACACAAATCGACTATAAATAGAAGAACATATCCATGTATATTAGCATCGAAAGAGCAATTAACGAAAAATGGGAAAATGGGCAACCGTGAAAGAGAAAGATAAAGAAGGGGAGTACCAAATTGTCAGAGAGATGTCTCAGTTGACGCTTGAAAGCGGCAATTGCCAATTGTACAAGAGAAATCTTGCTGGAGACGTAAAAAAGCGAGAGAGAACGAATGGACACCTGACGAGATGTTAATTCACAGGCAGAAAAGGGGGCGGAGGGGGGAGGAGATACGAAAAGTCCAGGCTGTCAAAAATGGAGTAGAAGTCATCTATACTTACACGAAGATTTGGCACTTGT
>JAOVVI020008633.1:0-14079 GCA_028571085.2 Nepenthes alata
CTCTTTTTAGCTTGCCTTTGGAAATATATTTTTTAGCTTTTAGATAATGTTTTAAATGATGAGATGAGGCATCAATCATAGGCATCTTCTTTACACTCTAAAGTGTTAGTTTTTGAGTCATCGGAAAGAAATAAATGTCATGGTCCTAAATCTGGTAAAAAGAGCCGAAGCAAGTCCTAGTCGATGTATTAAAACCTTGAGTGTCATTATTGTAAAAAAAAAAAGGAGATATTAATAAGTACTGTTACAAGTGAAAATATAAAAACACTAATAGCAATGAGAAGAAATTGGACAAGACCTGAGATGAGAAAAGAGCCTTAATTGTTATTAAAGCTGACCTTTGGTTGGTATGTAAAGAGAATAAAGTGGCCAATCTGACAGATTATGAAACTGATTGGGTGGTAGACAATAATGCTTCACTCTACGTCACATCATGAAGGAAATTTTTCACGTCTTATACTCCTGACGATTTTGGAATGTTGAAGATGGAAATAAAGGCATGTTCGGGATTGTTTATTGTGGTTATGTGTACCTTATCATCAACAATGGGACTAAGTTGCTATTAAGAGATGTACGATATTTTTCAGATATTTTCCTGAACCTAATTTTAGCATGAAAGCTTGACAACGAAGAATTTTGCAACACATTTTATGCAGGGGCATGGAAGTTGACTAAGGAATTTTTCATAGTTGTTCGGAGAGAAAAAGTTTCTAATTTGTGTTGTAAGCTTTTATCTTAGTTGGAAATGTGTATGTTGTGAGAAGTAAGGAGTCTTTTGATTTATAGCATCAACGGTTGAGCCACATGAGTAAGAAAGGGATGAATTGCTTAGCTTAGAACTTCTTTTGGGGTGTGAAGAAAGTTAAGTTAAAGACTTATTCTCATTGTATGGCAGGTTTCATTTTATGGAAACTCGTCCACAAAGAAGGTTGATCTTCTTGAGTTGGTCCGCACCAATATATGTGTCCCTCTCAAGGTGAAAATACTTAAAAAAGTATTGTATTTCATCACATTTATCCATAATTATTCAAGAAAGTTGTGGGTATATCCGTTGAAGTCGAAGGATCAAACTATTGACGTTTTCGAATAATTTCATGCCTTGGTAGAGAGGCAAAAAAGGGAAGAAGCTAAAGTGCATTAAAAGTGACAACAGTGGGGAGTTTATTAGAGCATTTGAAACATATTATCAAACTCACAAAATTCAACACCAAACTTTACCGAAGTTATCGTAACTAAATGGTTTGGCTGAATGGATAAATAGGATGTTAATAGAGAAAGTCTGATGTGTGTTTTCGGAGGCAAAGTTTCCCAATTCATTTTGGGAGATAGTCTTAAATATTGTGGTTTATTTTATCAACCTATCACTGAGCAGCCACTAAGTGGAGAAGCCCCAGAGAAGATGTGGTCCAGAAAGGAGGTATTCTACAACCACTTACGAGTGATCAAGTGTAAAGTCTTTACCCACATCCGTAAAGACAAGAGGTCCAAGTTAGAGTCAAAGACAAGACAGTGCATCTTTCTCGGATACGGAAAAGATGAGTTGAGATATTGATTTTACGATCCGATAAAAAAGAAGTTTGTCAGATCAGGATGTGGTGTTCATCGAGAATGAGACAACCGAAGATATCGGCTAGTTGTGATATCAGTTTGTCAAAGGACTCAAGAGGCAAAGGTCATTTCCAACAATGATAGCAGTTGGGTTTGCGATACAAATTTTGAGTCCTTGACACCGATACCTGTTCGTAATGAAGATGATGATCAAGGCAATGCCAAGAAGGAAGAAGACCACGGGACTCCTATACCTAATGATGAGGATGATGCTGTTCCTCATTATATTGTTGAACTGGTCAAGACTATTCACTCCGATGATCCATGAGAAATTGAATGCCCTCTATATGTTTATTGGCTGATAAGTATATGTTACTTATTAATGGAGGTGAGCTCAAAAGTTTTGATAAAGTTATAGAGGATGTGCACAAAGCGGAGTGGATGGAAGCCATATAAGATGAAATAAAGTCATTATAAGAAAATCATACGTTTGAGTTGATAAAATTGTCGAAAGGCAAATAAGCTTTGAAGAACAAGTGGATATTCCGTTTGAAGGCCGATGAGAATAGCTCGCAACAAAGATATAATGCGAGGCTAGTTGTGAAAGGATTTAATCAACGAAAGGGTATTGATTTTGAGGAGATTCTTTCCCTAATTGTGAAGATATCTTCAATCCAAGTGGTACTCGGATTGACTGCTATTCTTGATTTGGAGGTGGAACAACTGGATATGCAGATGGCGTTTCTTTTTGGTGACTTGGAGGAGGAGATTTACATGGAGCAATCGGAGGAATTCTGGATTGAGGGGAAAGAATGTTTAGTGTGCCTTCTGAAGAAAAGTCTTTACGGTTAAAGCAAGCTTTGAGACAGTAGTATAAGAAATTTGAGTTTGTTATGATGGATCAGGACTACCGTAAAACTACTTTGGATGATTGTATATTTGTTCAAAGGTTTTTTAAAAATAATTTTGTTATTTTCCTGCTCTATGTGGATGGTATACTCATTGTTAGGCAGAATACCTCTCAGATTATTGAATTGAAGTAACAACTCAGGAAATCTTTTGCTATGAAGGATTTCGGGCTGGAAAAATAGATTTTTGATATTAGAATATTTTGCGACCGTAAAGTAAGAAAGTTGTGGATATCCTAGCAAAACTACACTGAGAAAGTGCTTCAACATTTCAGTATGGAAAAGTTGAAGTTGATGAACACTCCGTTGGCCAATCACTTTAATTTGAGTAATAGGTAATGATTTTCCATGGATGATGAAAAGGTAAGCATGAGAGGTGTATCCTACTTTTCAGCCATCGGCAATTTGATGTATGCTATAGTGTATACGAGATTGAATATTGTTCGTACTGTTGGTATGGTCAACTATTTTCTATCAAATCCAAATAAAGTGTATTGGTCTGCGGTGAAATGGATATTGAGGTATCTTCGAGAAACTTCTAAGATGCACTTGTATTTTAGAAGCGACAAATTATTTCTGATTGGGTATATTGATGTAGACATGGCGGACAATGTCGACTTTCAAAATTTCACATTGGGATATTTAGTTATATTCGTAGGAGGAGTTGTTTCTTGGCAATCAAAGTTGTAAAAGTGTGTTACTCTCTCGACCACCGAGACTGAATTCATTACTACAATAGAGGCAAGTAAGGAGATACTGTAGATGAAAAAGTTTATTTGAGAGTTCGACTTCAAGTAAAAGTGATATGTACTACTTTATGACAATCAAAGTGTAATTTATCTCTATAGAAACTCATCATTTTATTCCAAATCGAAGTACATTGATATGAGATATCATTAAGTGTAAAATCTCGTTGACTTGGAGTTGTTGACCCTTTACAAGATCAGAATCGAGAAAAATGGATCGGATATGATTACCAAAATGTTACAGAGGAAACTTAAAATTCACCATACTATTGCCAGAATGATGATAATTACCCCCACACGGTCATGTGAAAAAGTTTGTTGGGTTGTGAGTTACTTCTGTGTGGGATCATACTCATTTGACTTGTTATTTGATGGTTTGAATAAGGATACATGGATACTATACTAATACAGAACATTGTAGTCTTTGTGCACGCAAATCGCGTGACCAGCGCCTGAAGCACTAATTTTAGAGGGAAAGTACTTAAGGCATCCCCAAGGACGCTTGAGGCACCAAATCAAGTAGTCGGGCACTCAAGGTTCACCTAATAGGCGCCCGAGGTGCCGTTTCCAAAAGAGGCATGTTTGAGGGATACCTAAGGTGTCATTTCCAGTGGCACCCATGGTTGAGAAGCGCCTAACAAGTGCACTAGTGCAACTCGTAGTATAAAAACATGCTCACGTATTTTTATGGGTAATTATTTGTATTCTTTGAGACTTAGAGTACCGTTTTTTAGAGAGAAATAAGAGAAAGAGAGAGAAAATGAAGAAGTAGAAAATTTAAGTATCTAATTGAGTTCCGAATCGAGTTTTAATCCCTACTGACTTTGGGTACGCTATTTTTAGATTTGAGAGGAATATTTCATCAGTTATATTTTTTTACTCTTTCGTTTTGTATTCATTGTTACTCAGTCTATTTCTAACATGGTATCTAGTTTTTATATTTGTGGGGTTTATGTAATTTAATTGATTGTATAGTGGATATATTTTGAACGTATTGTCCAATTATTTTTTCTCTCATTCTTAAGAGAATTTTTCACGTAAAAATTACGTTTTGTTTCATTATTAGTAATTGTTGTATACTTGTTATAAATTGTTGATTATTTTTTTACGGTTTAAATAAGCGGGTCGTATCCCAACATTTTTGAACATGCTTATGATATTTTTGGAACACTGGGTTTGTATTTTGTGTTTTTGGTGGATTGTTTATTGCATGTTTAAACTCGGTATTACTTGAATTGGGATCTAATATCTCTAAATTACGTGGATTTAAGTAAATTAAGGTATTGAATAGCCTAACCTATGCCCTTTGGGGTGATCTATTAATGGATTGAAGGTTACTTAAATGACTTATTAGGCCAGTATATGGGGTCATTTGAGAGCCACATAAGATATAAATGGGTTCATCCTTCGATGGCACGTAAGTTAACCAGGAGTTTTAATTTCACACAAGTTTTTAATAATTATAAGTTGATGTGGAACATTTTTGTGGAGCATTATACTAAAGCTAAAATGAAATTTTCGTCTCTAACTTATGCTTCCATCAAACGAAAACCTAAGAAGGGAAAGAAAACCTTTCAAGTTGATTTGAAGAACAGTGGATTGTGTTCCATTAAGCCCCGTTGGATGGATCTTGGAGAAATATTTTGCTCTGCAACTTTCAAAACGGTAACGAAAAAATATAGAATTTGATGAACAGTGACAGAGGGATTACGCTAGCTCCCTCTTTTATCATCATATTTATTTGAATCTGGTGAGGTTAACGTGATAAAGGGGGAGGAAGCCTTCCGTATGGAAGCCGTTCGTGCTTGTACAAAACTAGTGAACAATGGAGGTGAGTGCAGAGGAAAATGAACGGTATCGATAAAAAATGATGAAGTTGGGTCTTTGGATATGTTAAGCAACCAAATTGTAGAGTGAGAAGAGGGGGGCTGCGACATTGTATGGACGCCGCAGCCCCTGTAATGTCTTGAGTGCCGTAGGATTTTAAATCCAACGGCCTGTATTTTTTATTAAAAAAAATAAAAACAAAAAAAAATATATTTTTAATATAAAAACGTGAGTTGTTGAATTTGAAATCTAACGGTGCTGCTAGTGTTGGGGGCGCTGCAACGTCTGTATGTGTCGCAGTGCCCCGTGTTATATTCTAGAGTAGCATGCTTTAATAAATTGAGCAACCAGGGTATGGTAACCGGCAGAATGGTGGTTCACAAGCATTATGAACGAGGCCACTGTTTCAATGATACTTAGTTTTTATAGCTCTTGTTTTGTTTCAAGAATCTGTTAGAATAGAATTTTTTTGGACTATGATAGCCTATTTAATCAAGATTCATGGTATATTATTGTATGCCTTATAAATACATTGGCTTTCTTGAGTTGATGTCTCGGCGCTAGAGTAAGACCAAGATAGTTTTGATCAAAAATTGATGTGAGGACTACATGTGATAGTGAAAAAATAGTGGGGTATCTATTTACTTAATAAATTAATATAATTTAGTAATCATGTGATGAAGTCTTACAAGTTGGTGTGGGAGGCAACATGAAAGTGGGTGCTTGGTTGTCAGAGAACACTGATCAAGTTTTAGCCTGGTATGGAACTTGGGTCTAGGTGGTATCGTTGTATGAGTTGTATGATTATTGGGGCATCACAGGATTATGTGATGCTAGTAGTCGGATGTCTAATGTATCCATAGTGTTTCCTCGTTTTTCTCACAATGATGGCCTTCTCTATGTTAACTTTAATGCGTGAATATAATCCTTATTAATATTAAATAATACTTCTATCATTATAGTTGTGACGTTTTTTTATATTATACTCGATTGTGTGAGATTTTATTGACTTATTATGGTCAAGATAAAGGAGATTATATAAAAATATTATAATATCAAGAGATATAAAACCTGCAAAAAATTAATGTGGTTAATAGTCTTTCGGTATTGTGTGAGAAAATTCTTTTCTGCCACAGAAAAGATACGAAACTTCCACTCGAGAAGGCCAAACACAAAACTTTCTACCTCGGGGGAAAAGTACACATATTGAATTAACTACACAAAATAAAGCTCGATCTAAAGTACAATGCATAGATACTATATGCACGGCCCATATGTAAGTTTTTATAACTTTTTATTTATAAACATATTTTTATATAAATAAAATACCTCAAAATATTTATTATTTTTTTATGAAATGAACAAAATCTCCAAATAACAACAAAATAGAAGTAAAATCCTAAAATAATTAGTAAATATAACATGCATACACATAGAAGACAAATAGTGTATGTAAAATGACATGTATGTATATTAAATCCACCAAATGTAAACAAAATTAACTGAAATTGATTGAGAATAGGGTATAAATATACTTATCTCAATTTCTAATCTTACAGATCTAACGAAATGATGTTTCATGATATCTCTTCTTTTTTTCCTCTCTCTTTCTTCTCTTTCTCTTTTTCTCTCATTTTTCTTATTTTCCACATGTAATGACGGAAACAATGCACACTATCTCATATATAATTGAATCGGAGTACGAGCACCACTCAAGTGTGTGTTAGGCACCATGCTTAACCCCATCGACATATGAGCGTTGCCTCGGGCTCCCCTTGAGCACAACCACTCTGGAGTAAGCGCTCGAGTATTGCCTCAAGCCTTACTCGAGCAGGCCAACACTAGAATCCGCGCATGAGCGCGGGTCGAGTGTGCTTCAGGCGTTAAAATTGCTTTCGTGTTTTAAATTTTCTTTAAATCTATATTGTATAATTTATTATAATATATCCAAAATAAACTAAAAATAAACTGATATTACCAAATTAACGGCACAAAAAATAGGTATTACATGTTGGTGAGACATCTATGCTTTATTTGGCAAAATTAAAGTAGACTTGGATTTAGTTTCATATCAAATTTAAGAGTATTAATTATCTTGTGATATATATCCAACTTACCGGGAATGACATACACAGCTTTTGGTTTATAGTAGCGAAATACGATCCATGAGATTTTTCATTGTATTTTTTTATTATTGATATTTCTTAAATTTAAAATTCTATAGAATCTATAAGTTGTATTCATATATAATGGTACTATTGATGTCGCCCCTCATCCAACCACTTAGCTCAATCTCACTTTGATGCCTAGCGAACTCCTCTTGGGATTGCCATGGCGCCACTAGTTGCCATCGCCTAGGTACATCGTAGCACCCGTGTTGTGCCATAACTAAGCTAACTCCTCAGATTGGGATCACTTTTGAACTTCTTGCTGCCCACTCCAGGCCTTGCCACCCACTGCACCAGTGCCTGCGCTCTGTTTGACCGTCGATTGGTTGCACATGCTGCCTACACTTAGCCACACTTGTCACATCCCATATCCTAAACCTGTTATTAACAACTAATAACAATAGTAATAATTAATCAATTAACTATTTAATTAATAGTGGACAAAAATTTTACATCGATATTTCGATGAACCAAACAAAATAATAAACATATATACATGACTCAAAAAATACCACGTCATTATGTGGTTCTAACAACGACTAAATTATAAAATCAGATCATATGTAAGGAGTAAGTCTAATCCAAAAATATAATTAGAGTAAACCATAAGATTTATAAATTACATCCAGGTGATCTAAAATAAACCAACAACCGTCTCATAGTGATACAACCATTATTCAGATAACTTTGTACATGAAACCATTGTTCAGAAACTAAAATGAAAGCTAAAATACAACATCAACATCCCATAATTTCAAACTAAACTCTTCGATCAACTCTTCTTTCAATCCTAATCGTTCTGCATCTATTCAAACATCTAATCTAAATGAATTAATAAAACAGAAGTAATAAATAAGTCAAAAACTCAATAAGTTATATAATTTAGCAACTTAATATATATTTTGCATTTAAAACATATCAAAAACGCTAATAGAATATGATGCAAGAACATGAATTTTTATAATATTTATATAGGATTTTTAGATTTTTCTTTTTCAAAATTCTTTATTATATTCTTATTAAATTTTATATCATCAAATCATATTGAAATTTGATTTTCTTAGGGACTAAGTGCCAATAGGGCTTCATCGATTAAAAGAACGGATAATTAAAACCCGAGTTATATTTATTTTCAGACAACCAATGACTGTACGCTATTATTCAAAAGCCGCATGTGAGCCGTCATACATATAATCCTACAAACGGGGCTGAGCACCATTTTCACCTATAAATTATATATTTAAACCTCGATTACCACTATAATATATCAAAATATAGGAAAATATACAACCCGCTGAACTAATATCATGGTCCAATTCATATACTTGTAAAAATTTTATATACTTTTTTATATTTCTAATTTTCTCATTTTGAAAACAATGCTCAGAATTTTTAGTATAATTGTAAAGTTTTTTCTTCAGATTTTGTAAATTCTTAACATGCAACACATACTTTCTATAGAAATTTAGTTATAATAAATTTTAAAACATAGAATACTAAATTAGTATGATAGTGTAGCAAAATTTAACAAAAATACAAAAATCTGTAATTCCATCTTCATTAGCAAATATGCAAAGGAACTATATAAATTTTTAGGACATATAAAGTATATATTTAGTAGCTTTTAAACCAGTAGAAAAATGGTGTACGAAATTAAACATGTAAGAGCACTATATTAGGTTTTTTTGGAACATGCATGAAGAAAAAACTGTAGAAATTAGCTAAGATATATAATATAAATTAGTTTAGATATAAATTTTATACATTTTTACAATAAAATGAAAAAAACATTTCACATGCATATTGAACAATAACATTTTAGCTGTAAAATCATGTCATGTATGAATATTTAAAATAAAAAATACTCAGAAAATTAAAAAAGAATAGTAACAAAGAAAGAAAAGTTTGGAATACACTTGGCTTAATTCCAAATTATTAAAATTCTAGCTTGAATTCACTTGATTTAATCTTATTTGGCTTCCTCTATCTCTTTCTCTCTCTTTTATACTCTTCTCATTCTCTCTCTTCTCTCAAACTCTATTAAAAATGATAGAAAATTAGTAAGATCCCATATTTATACTGAAGTGGCGCACGTCAGGTGTCATAACTAAATACTATGGTGCACGAGCACCACATTAACGTGCTTTGAGTGTGGACATTCTACATCATTGTACTTCGGACGTCCCTCGAGTGTGTTTATACTATTTTATACGCTCAAGTACTGATCAGGTGTCTATTAGGTGCGGTTATTCTATCCATCCCACACATGGGCGCATGTGAGTATCAGTCAGACATTCATCAACTTAATATAATCTGATTCAATATTAACTTTTGACTCAAATTTTTTTATTCTTTGATATCAATTTTAATTATACTAATTTAATTAATTAAGATTAAGATAAAATTCAAACTCATAACAACACTTGTGTTAGCATCTTATGCTTAGCTCCCACGCCGGCAACTGGCACTACACCAATGCCTGTAGCCAGCCTCCCCTCTAAGCCATTTCTTTTGTCGGTATCAACCCTAACAAAGTACTCAAGCTACACAAGTTTAGATATGTGGTTTGAATAGGTCCAATATAGATCTAAAGGTTTGGATAGGCCCGACCCAAGTCTAAGCTCTAGGTAGTTCCAATGGAACAGAGAGCACAAATTGTAATACTCCCCATCTCCTAAAGTAGAACATAGCTTGGATAGACCACAACCTTCATATTCAACATACTAAACCCAGTAAATTCTCTCGCATTATAATCAAGTAAAATTAATAATATATATTTATTCAAACTATTATTTAAAATATCTTACTGACTTGAGTGTCAGAGAAATCCCCTAAAATAATCCTACCGAGTTCCCTTTCACATCTTATTTTGTTTATGATGCATAGGCAACTAGTTTTAGGCTACGGATCACATTTGAATAAGGATTGTTAAAGGTTCAGGTCGAATCAATTTTTATGTATACATCACTAATAATATGAGATATTATCACATGACAAACCTTAGTAATAAGCACTGTTTTTGGTAAGTAATGTGTTTATTGAGATAAAAAAATTTATACAATCTATATTCTTAATTCAGATCATTAGCGCCATGGAATTAGAGTATATTAGTTAAAGCATACCCCAAACTTCACATTACAAGTCATACAAATAAAAAAAAAACAAAAAAAAAAGAATCAAATTTAATTTTGACTAATACATATTAAAGGTAGACTCCATCTTGTTATGATGGATTGGTTACACTGATTTCGCCCAATGAAAGTCATTTCTAGCTTGTGTCTAACTGTGGCTTTGATCAAATCGACTAGCTATGTTTCATCCTGTAATGTACCAATTTTTGGAGACCTTTTTTTATCAAAAAATATTAAAATATAAAGACCAAATTTTTCTATGGCAGAAAAGATGAAGGTGCCCTTACAAATGTAAAGGGAAGTAATTTGGTCAACTGGCGTTGACCGAAAAAATATTAAAGGTAAGTTAATCCGGTCAATTGGCGTTGACCGAAATATGTAAAAAGATTTACTAAATTTGGTCAACGTCAGTTGACCGAAAACACGAAAGAGAAACTTAATCCGGTCAACGATAGTTAACCAAAAATGATGAAAGAACGATTAAAAGAATTGAAGGCGAATCGGGGTAGTTGTTGACCGGTGCCACGATGGAGGCTGGAAGTGTTGAGACGAGAGAAAGCCATGAAAAGAAACTTATCTGGTCAATGCCAGTTGACCGAAAATAATGAGGGAGCCCTTACAAATGTAAAGTCAGGATGACCATGCCTAAGTAGGTAACCGACTTTCAACCACCCCCAAGTGGTTTACCTGCCCTACCTACTACTGCCGGACCGAAGGCCTATAAATAAGAAACTAGAGAGTGCAAGGAAAAAGGTTAGGAGGAGGCTCTCGGCCGAGCTCCTTAGTGAAAGAACCCAGAATTCCAAGCCGAAGTGAAGAGATTTAGGCAAGTGTACTCCCTGTTTTTAAGTTCATGGTTTAATGCAAGCGTACTCATCTTTTTTTTAGTTCATGTTTGTAAGGTAAGTATACCTAATTTTGATGAACTTATGTTAAGGAATGCCATGATATTTGCTCTGATCATCTAAATTAAGGAAGAATTTCTGTTAACGTCATGTTTAAAAGAAGCTGTGTTATGTGTTTTCATAAAGACCTCCGATTAACCTTACTTGTATGAAGTTTGGCTACGAACAGGTTTTTTAAGATATCTGATTATAACGTGAGTAAAAAGACCTTCGACTTTTGTTAAAAAGGACCTTTGACTTTTGTTAAAAAAAAAGATCACCGGCTTTTGTTAAAAAAGACCTCCGACTTTTGTTAAAAAGACCTCCGACTTTTGTTAAAAATCTATTCGGCTTTTGATAAATGACCTCCGACTTTTGAAATAAGTCATCCGGCTTTTGTTAAAAAGATCTTCGGCATTTGATAAATGACCTTTGATTTTTGACACAAGACTTCCGGCTTTGATAAATGAGACCTCCGACAATTTGGTAAAAGATCTTCGGTTTTAAGACGTTAAAGGAAAGGCTATTAATGTTATACGGACTTCAGTTGTTTGAAGTTAAGAATGAAGGCTACATGAACAAGAAAAAATGCGTATAATCCTGACAGCAAGTGGAACTCTATGTTATTCGACCTTTGAGATACGATCGATGGCCATTGAACTATATGAACTTTGATCTGAGTTTCCGTTAAGCTTGCTGCTAAAATTGGATGAAGGATATTGGAGTGACACTCGAGGACTGCCCCTAGGCTACGGGGGAATTTATGGTGGCAAAGATTTATTGACTACGGCCCCATATGCCGGGTGAAATGCATTACCGCCCGCCTTTGGGAGTATAATAGGAGGATACGGCCTTAGGTTGTGGGGTAGTACACAACTATTCCTCGATGTTGTCTGCTCCCGTCCGGTCCCTAAAATTGATAAGTATTCTACATGGTTTTATGATTCTTATGATGTTAAAGGCAAGATAACTAAGAATAAAGACGAGGATTTCTGAACTTAAAGAACAGAAAAAGTGATATAGTGAATTTCTTACTCACATGCCAAGCTTATGTTATAGTCCTCTAGTTTGATTTGACTACTTTGATCTGATGATATATATTAATGTTTTTCGTATGTGGGTACCTTGTTGGGCTTTATAGCTCACTTTTTCTATTTTTTAGATGATGAGAAGCATATGGAGGATGAAATTGAATAGAGTCTTATGGAGTAGCTAGACAGCATAGCTGGTTGGAGTTGAACGGCGAAGGAGCAAAGGAATTGATCTGTTCACTTTTGATGTTTTGCGAAATATATGTAAAACATTTCCAATGTAAAATTAATGGATATTAGTATGTTTCCGTATTACTATATAGGAGGATGAAGTTTGACATTCCTAGTAGCATCTCAACTCATCTGACTGATCTTAATGCTGGCCGGTCAGGTTGGAGCATAAAACTTTGATGGCCAACTCAAGTAGTTCGGCCTTAAATGATACTGTGCACGTAAAAATCTAAGATAAAAGAAAGAAATAAAATTTTTTTGTCCACCTAGTTATCCAAAATGTTCGTAATTATACCATATATGTCGATAGGATAGGATTGACGGCGGCCGTATGTGGTAGAATACATCCGGTCCGTCACACATCCCTCGGTGAAAAGTTTTAGAAAGTTCATTGATTATGCTCTTGCCAATTAAAGTAAATTAAAGCTGCTAGTGTGAGTCAAATGGAGTATATTTTGATATTCTTTCACTTCCATTTGAGAGCTGCCAATGTTATATTTGAGTTACAGTCGTTGTATAACCAACTAGTTCCTGTACGGTGACACATCATCCTCCACTCACCATTTGAAAATGGGCATCTAAAAAATAAGTGATCATGGCTTTCAATCCATTTCTACAAAGTATACATGCATTAGGTTGTTGAACGAATGTACAGATATGGTCCAAAATAGTTAATCTCCTCCGAATAGTCAACCATAGAATAAAAGCATGTGCTAGAATATATTGAGGGCCCCAAACAAAATAGCTCCACACCACTTTATCTTTGGAATCCTAGAATATCTTATAGGATGGTTTCACCGTGAAAATACTAGTTTGACTATTATACCATTTGATAATATCTTTTCGAGATGCATTTAGATAATAATTTGGCGTGTTATCTAAAATACTAGCCACTTTCATATCGAACTGATTGGGCCACTTCAACATTCCATGACTAATGATATCTTAAATTTTTGCATCTCGGGATAATCCAGTGACAGTCATCAGTCTCTCTAAGTATCTGTCGCATAGTGGCCCCAACGAGTGTCAATTGTCAGTTTATAGAAAAGTCCCTACACCATCAGCAATGTGATGGTGCATCCTAAACCGAATAACAGGGCACAACTTTATGATCTTCTTCCAACTCTGTGCTGTTGAGTTAGGAATTTTAATGGTCCATATGCATCTGTCTTTAATTTGATAGGCGTAACTCCATAAAGAACACACTAAAGCAGGATCTTTAGTGATGACTCTCCATAGAAGGAGACTTATTAATACCTGATTAGAATCGATGAGGTTTTTTGTGATGGAACAGATTTTTTTGTATTCCGCCAACGATCTCCCAAAACTGACACCAAGTTTCGGTGGTCCGGTCCGGGCCGATTGTGCCTTCCAAATCACAAGATCACAGATGCCATCTAGGACTCACACATTTTAATCATCAAACATATAGCGGGAGTCAATCTAATATCTTGCAGAAATATTCATATTCATTCCCATAAAAACTCATTCCTGAATACATATAGCCATGAACGTCTAATCATAAAATTTTATCAATTCTAACAGATCATTACATTAATTGCTTCTTCGTGGCGGTCGTCCAAAAGGTGTGCTTCTGAATCCTTA